>OW679199.1:2643327-2742197 GCA_940337035.1 Agriotes lineatus | reverse complement strand
TGTGTTGTGTGTAGTCTTGTTTCATAGAGCAGTGTTCAGAGGAGAGCAATGTAAATTGTATCTCAGAGTTGAATAGTCACCCGGCACAGTACCGGTTTAATTGATTGCGGAAAAAGTTCTGCCTATTTGTAGATTCCAACTGTGGACTTGTTTATTGTAAATCTGGCACTCTACCTACTTCGTCACTTCAATTCAGATTTGTATAGTGTAGAAGTTAATATGGTTATTGTTTCCATTCGTCTACCATTTTCACTTTTTGTTATGGTCAATACCGTTTACCGGGTAAATTTAGGTTGTGTTTTTGTTTCCAGCCTTTGAATTTTTCATTTTTCTAGTCTCTTAGCCTCTTCCGCCTTTTCCAATCAAAGTTTTTATGCTGTAAAAGTTAATATGGCTATCTTTCTCCTTCTTCTGTTATTTCTAGTTGGTGTTTTTATCATTACTGTCTGAATTTTAGTTGTATTTTTGGCTTTTGAATTTTTAGTTTCCTACCCTTTTCTGTTTCAAGTTTGTATGATGTAGAAGCTAATATGGCTATTCATAATATATTTTTGGCATTTCAACACATCAAAAGATTTACAGAAGATGTAATGCGGCTTTTAGTAGCGCTATCGTGTTTAATTACTTTACTTTATGCCCTGTTTCTTTACCTAGCTTGCTCAGTACACATAAATCTTTTAAAATGATCTCAATTTGTGACTAAGAACTGTAATTTTTTGCCAAAAACCAGAAAGCTGATCTACAACACTGTGTTGAAAGCCACTTCAACAATGCTTGCAAGAAAAGCAAATTTGTTTACGTCAATAAACGTCTTTTCTGTTTCTTCCAACTCAAGTTTGTATTATGTAAAAGCTAGTGTGGCTATTCATAATATTTTTTTGATATTTAAAAACGTTTAAACTAATGAACAATACATAATTGTATTTCTTTTATCAATGCAATTGACAGTAGTGCTCGTTTGTGACATCTTGTTGAGTCAGCAGAAGATCTAATGCGGCGTTTAGTAGCGCCATCGTCTTTAATTACTCTATGTTATGCCCTGTTTCTTTACCTAGTTAGCTCAGTACACATGAATCTTGTAAAATCATCTTAATTCGTGACTAAGAAGTAGAATTTTTTGCCAAAAACCAGAAGGATAATCTATAACTCTCTGTTGAAAGCAACTTCAACAATGCTCGCAAGAAAAGCAAATTTGTTTACGTCAATAAACGTTTTTTCTGTTTCTTTCAACTCAAGTTTGTATTATGTAAAAGCTAGTGTGGCTATTCATAATATTTTTTTTGATATTTCAAAAGTTTTAAACTAATGAACAATACAGTATTGTATTTCTTTTATCAATGCAATTGACAGTAGTGCACGTTTGTGACATCTTGTTGAGCGAGTAGAAGATGTAATGCGACTGTCAGCAGCGCCATCGTGTTTAATTACTGTACTTTATGCCCTGTTTGTTTACCTAGCTAGCTCAGTACACATGAATCTTGTAAAATGATCTCAATTCGTGACTAAGAAGTATAATTTTTTGCCAAAACCCAGAAAGCTAATCTATAACTCTCTGTTGAAAGCAACTTCAACAATGCTCGCAAGAAAAGCAAATTTGTTTACGTCAATGAACGTCTTTTCTGTTTCTTCCAACTCAAGTTTGTATTATGTAAAAGCTAGTGTGGCTATTCATAATATTTTTTTTGATATTTCAAAAGGTTTAAACTAATGAACAATGCAGTATTGTATTTCTTTTATCAATGCAATTGACAGTAGTGCACGTTTGTGGCATCTTGTTGATCGAGTAGAAGATGTAATGCGACTGTCAGCAGCGCCATCGTGTTTAATTACTGTACTTTATGCCCTGTTTGTGTTTGTTTACCTAGCTAGCTCAGTACACATGAATCTTGTAAAATGATCTCAATTCGTGACTAAGAAGTATAATTTTAAAAACCAGAAAGCTAATCTATAACTCTCTGTTGAAAGCAACTTCAACAATGCTCGCAAGAAAAGCTAATTTGTTTACGTCAATAAACGTCTTTTCTGTACCCTCCAACTCAAGTTTGTATTATGTAAAAGCTAGTGTGGCTATTCATAATATTTTTTTGATATTTAAAAACGTTTAAACTAATGAACAATACATAATTGTATTTCTTTTATCAATGCAATTGACAGTAGTGCTCGTTTGTGACATCTTGTTGAGTCAGCAGAAGATCTAATGCGGCGTTTAGTAGCGCCATCGTGTTTAATTACTTTACGTTATGCCCTGTTTGTTTACCTAGCTAGCTCAGTACACATGAATCTTGTAAAATCATCTCAATTCGTGACTAAGAAGTAGAATTTTTTGCCAAAAACCAGAAGCTAATCTATAACTCTCTGTGAAAGCAACTGCAACAATGCTCGCAAGAAAAGCAAATTTGTTTACGTCAATAACGTCTTTTCTGTTTCTTCCAACTCAAGTTTGTATTATGTAAAAGCTAGTGTGGCTATTCATAATATTTTTTTTGATATTTCAAAGGTTTGAACTAATGAACAATACATAATTGTATTTCTTTTATCAATACAATTGACAGTAGTGCACGTTTGTGACATCTTGTGAGCGAGTAGAAGATGTAATGCGACTGTCAGCAGCGCCATCGTGTTTAATTACTGTACTTTATGCCCTGTTTGTTTACCTAGCTAGCTCAGTACACATGAATCTTGTAAAATGATCTCAATTCGTGACTAAGAAGTATAATGTTTTGCCAAAAACCAGAAAGCTAATCTATAACTCTCTGTTGATAGCAACTTCAACAATGCTCGCAAGAAAAGCAAATTTGTTTACGTCAATAAACGTCTTTACTGTACCTTCCAACTCAAGTTTGTATTATGTAAAAGCTAGTGTGGCTATTCATAATATTTTTTTGATATTTAAAATGTTTAAACTAATGAACAATACATAATTGTATTTCTTTTATCAATGCAATTGACAGTAGTGCTCGTTTGTGACATCTTGTTGAGTCAGCAGAAGATCTAATGCGGCGTTTAGTAGCGCCATCGTGTTTAATTACTCTACGTTATGCCCTGTTTCTTTACCTAGTTAGCTCAGTACACATGAATCTTGTAAAATCATCTCAATTCGTGACTAAGAAGTAGAATTTTTTGCCAAAAACCAGAAAGCTAATCTATAACTCTCTGTTGAAAGCAACTGCAACAATGCTCGCAGGAAAAGCAAATTTGTTTACGTCAATAAACGTCTTTTCTGTTTCTTCCAACTCAAGTTTGTATTATGTAAAAGCTAGTGTGGCTATTCATAATATTTTTTTGATATTTCAAAAGGTTTAAACTAAAGAACAATACAGTATTGTATTTCTTTTATCAATGCAATTGACAGTAGTGCACGTTTGTGACATCTTGTTGAGCGAGTAGAAGATGTAATGCGACTGTCAGCAGCGCCATCATGTTTAATTACTGTTCTTTATGCCCTGTTTGTTTACCTAGCTAGCTCAGAACACATGAATCTTGTAAAATCATCTCAATCCGTGACTAAGAAGTATAATTTTATGCCAAAAACCAGAAAGCTAATCTATAACTCTCTGTTGAAAGCAACTTCAACAATGCTCGCAAGAAAAGCAAATTTGTTTACGTCAATAAACGTCTTTTCTGTTTCTTCCAACTCAAGTTTGTATTATGTAAAAGCTAGTGTGGCTATTCATAATATTTTTTTTGATATTTCAAAAGGTTTGAACTAATGAACAATACATAATTGTATTTCTTTTATCAATACAATTGACAGTAGTGCACGTTTGTGACATCTTGTTGAGCGAGTAGAAGATGTAATGCGACTGTCAGCAGCGCCATCGTGTTTAATTACTGTACTTTATGCCCTGTTTGTTTACCTAGCTAGCTCAGTACACATGAATCTTGTAAAATGATCTCAATTCGTGACTAAGAAGTATAATGTTTTGCCAAAAACCAGAAAGCTAATCTATAACTCTCTGTTGAAAGCAACTTCAACAATGCTCGCAAGAAAAGCAAATTTGTTTACGTCAATAAACGTCTTTACTGTACCTTCCAACTCAAGTTTGTATTATGTAAAAGCTAGTGTGGCTATTCATAATATTTTTTTGATATTTAAAAATGTTTAAACTAATGAACAATACATAATTGTATTTCTTTTATCAATGCAATTGACAGTAGTGCTCGTTTGTGACATCTTGTTGAGTCAGCAGAAGATCTAATGCGGCGTTTAGTAGCGCCATCGTGTTTAATTACTCTACGTTATGCCCTGTTTCTTTACCTAGTTAGCTCAGTACACATGAATCTTGTAAAATCATCTCAATTCGTGACTAAGAAGTAGAATTTTTTGCCAAAAACCAGAAAGCTAATCTATAACTCTCTGTTGAAAGCAACTGCAACAATGCTCGCAGGAAAAGCAAATTTGTTTACGTCAATAAACGTCTTTTCTGTTTCTTCCAACTCAAGTTTGTATTATGTAAAAGCTAGTGTGGCTATTCATAATATTTTTTTGATATTTCAAAAGGTTTTAACTAATGCACAATACAGTATTGTATTTCTTTTATCAATGCAATTGACAGTAGTGCACGTTTGTGACATCTTGTTGAGCGAGTAGAAGATGTAATGCGACTGTCAGCAGCGCCATCATGTTTAATTACTGTTCTTTATGCCCTGTTTGTTTACCTAGCTAGCTCAGAACACATGAATCTTGTAAAATGATCTAAATTCGTGACTAAGAAGTATAATTTTTTGCCAAAAACCAGAAAGCTAATCTATAACTCTCTGTTGAAAGCAACTTCAACAATGCTCGCAAGAAAAGCAAATTTGTTTACGTCAATAAACGTCTTTTCTGTTTCTTCCAACTCAAGTTTGTATTATGTAAAAGCTAGTGTGGCTATTAATAATATTTTTTTGATATTTAAAAACGTTTAAACTAATGAACAATACATAATTGTATTTCTTTTATCAATGCAATTGACAGTAGTGCTCGTTTGTGACATCTTGTTGAGTCAGCAGAAGATCTAGTGCGGCGTTTAGTAGCGCCATCGTGTTTAATTACTTTACGTTATGCCCTGTTTGTTTACCTAGCTAGCTCAGTACACATGAATCTTGTAAAATGATCTCAATTCGTGACTAAGAAGTATAATTTTTTGCCAAAAACCAGAAAGCTAATCTATAACTCTCTGTTGAAAGCAACTTCAACAATGCTCGCAAGAAAAGCAAATTTGTTTACGTCAATAAACGTCTTTTCTGTTTCTTCCAACTCAAGTTTGTATTATGTAAAAGCTAGTGTGGCTATTCATAATATTTTTTTGATATTTAAAAACGTTTAAACTAATGAACAATACATAATTGTATTTCTTTTATCAATGCAATTGACAGTAGTGCTCGTTTGTGACATCTTGTTGAGTCAGCAGAAGATCTAGTGCGGCGTTTAGTACCGCCATCGTGTTTAATTACTTTACGTTATGCACTGTTTCTTTACCTAGCTAGCTCAGTACACATGAATCTTGTAAAATCATCTCAATTCGTGACTAAGAAGTAGAATTTTTTGCCAAAAACCAGAAAGATAATCTATAACTCTCTGTTGAAAGCAACTTCAACAATGCTCGCAAGAAAAGCAAATTTGTTTACGTCAATAAACGTCTTTTCTGTTTCTTCCAACTCAAGTTTGTATTATGTAAAAGCTAGTGTGGCTATTCATAATATTTTTTTGATATTTAAAAACGTTTAAACTAATGAACAATACATAATTGTATTTCTTTTATCAATGCAATTGACAGTAGTGCTCGTTTGTGACATCTTGTTGAGTCAGCAGAAGATCTAATGCGGCGTTTAGTAGCGCCATCGTGTTTAATTACTCTACGTTATGCCCTGTTTCTTTACCTAGTTAGCTCAGTACACATGAATCTTGTAAAATCATCTCAATTCGTGACTAAGAAGTAGAATTTTTTGCCAAAAACCAGAAAGCTAATCTATAACTCTCTGTTGAAAGCAACTGCAACAATGCTCGCAGGAAAAGCAAATTTGTTTACGTCAATAAACGTCTTTTCTGTTTCTTCCAACTCAAGTTTGTATTATGTAAAAGCTAGTGTGGCTATTCATAATATTTTTTTGATATTTCAAAAGGTTTAAACTAATGAACAATACAGTATTGTATTTCTTTTATCAATGCAATTGACAGTAGTGCACGTTTGTGACATCTTGTTGAGTGAGTAGAAGATGTAATGCGACTGTCAGCAGCGCCATCATGTTTAATTACTGTTCTTTATGCCCTGTTTGTTTACCTAGCTAGCTCAGTACACATGAATCTTGTAAAATGATCTCAATTCGTGACTAAGAAGTATAATTTTTTGCCAAAAACCAGAAAGCTAATCTATAACTCTCTGTTGAAAGCAACTTCAACAATGCTCGCAAGAAAAGCAAATTTGTTTACGTCAATAAACGTCTTTTCTGTTTCTTCCAACTCAAGTTTGTATTATGTAAAAGCTAGTGTGGCTATTCATAATATTTTTTTTATATTTAAAAACGTTTAAACTAATGAACAATACAGTATTGTATTTCTTTTATCAATGCAATTGACAGTAGTGCACGTTTGTGACATCTTGTTGAGTGAGCAGAAGATGTAATGCGGCTGTCAGCAGCGCCATCGTGTTTAATTACTTTACGTTATGCCCTGTTTGTTTACCTAGCTAGCTCAGTACACATGAATCTTGTAAAATGATCTCAATTCGTGACTAAGAAGTATAATTTTTTGCCAAAAACCAGAAAGCTAATCTATAACTCTCTGTTGAAAGCAACTTCAACAATGCTCGCAAGAAAAGCAAATTTGTTTACGTCAATAAACGTCTTTTCTGTTTCTTCCAACTCAAGTTTGTATTATGTAAAAGCTAGTGTGGCTATTCATAATATTTTTTTGATATTTAAAAACGTTTAAACTAATGAACAATACATAATTGTATTTCTTTTATCAATGCAATTGACAGTAGTGCTCGTTTGTGACATCTTGTTGAGTCAGCAGAAGATCTAGTGCGGCGTTTAGCAGCGCCATCGTGTTTAATTACTTTACGTTATGCCCTGTTTGTTTACCTAGCTAGCTCAGTACACATGAATCTTGTAAAATGATCTCAATTCGTGACTAAGAAGTATAATTTTTTGCCAAAAACCAGAAAGCTAATCTATAACTCTCTGTTGAAAGCAACTTCAACAATGCTCGCAAGAAAAGCTAACTTGTTTACGTCAATAAACGTCTTTTCTGTACCTTCCAACTCAAGTTTGTATTATGTAAAAGCTAGTGTGGCTATTCATAATATTTTTTTTATATTTAAAAACGTTTAAACTAATGAACAATACAGTATTGTATTTCTTTTATCAATGCAATTGACAGTAGTGCACGTTTGTGACATCTTGTTGAGTGAGCAGAAGATGTAATGCGGCTGTCAGCAGCGCCATCGTGTTTAATTACTTTACTTTATGCCGTGTTTGTTTACCTAGCTATGTCAGTACACATGAAACTCAATTCGAGGCTAGGAAGTATAATTTTTTGCTAAAAACCAGAAAGCTGATCTGTAACTCTCTGTTAAAAACAACTTAAAAAGAAAAGTTAATTTGTTTACATCAATAAACGTCTTTACTGTTTTTCTCAAATCAAGTTTGCATAATATAGAAGCTAATATGGTTATTCATAATATCTTTTTGGTATTTCAACATATCAAAAGGTTTAAAATTATAAACAATACAATCTTAGTATTTCTTTTATCAATGCAATTGACAGTAGTGCACGTTTGTAACATCTTGTTGAGTGAGCAGAAGATGGAAAGCGGGTTTTAGTAGCGCCATTGTGTTTAATTACTTTACTTAATGCCCTGTTTGTTTACCTACCTAGCTCAGTACAGATCAAACTTTTAAAATTATCTCAATTCGTGGCTAGGGAGCATCATTATATTCCCAAAACCAGAAAGCTGATATGTAACGCTGTGTTGAAGACAATTTCAACAATACGCACAAGAAAAGCTAATTTGTTTACATGAATAAACATCTTTACTGTTTTTGCCAAGTCAAGTTTGTATAATATAGAAGCTAATGTGGTTATTCATAATATATTTTTGGTATTTCAACATATCAAAAGGTTTAAAATTATAAACAATACAATTTTTGTATTTCTTTTATCAATGTAATTGACAGTAGTGCATGTTTGTGACATCTTGTTGAACGAGCAGAAGATGTAATGTGGCTTTAGTGGCGCCATCGTGTTTAATTACTTTACTTTATGCCCCGTTTGTTGACCTAGCTAGCTCAGTACTCATGAAACTTTTAAAATGATCTCAATTGGTGGCTAATAAGGATTATTTTATTGTAACAAATCAGAAAGCTGTTCTGTAACTCTATGTTGAAAACAACTTCAACAGTACTCACAAGAAAAGCTAATTTGTTTACATCAATAAACGTAGATATACTGATTTTTCAAATACATACATAAAACAATCAAGAAAATGAGGATTAAACTTTAGAATAAACAGCCATCCTTAAACACATTAGGATACAAATAAATCATTAACGCGTCGTAGTTTGCAGCTACTCGCATTTATTGTATTAAAATACCGATACTAACAAAATAAAAATAGATACTTTTACACTGCCATAATGTATCAGGTGTTTGGAATTGCTTTATTGTGCTGCCATTCTGTTTGTTTTTTTGCTTCTGCAGTTTTTAAACTGATATAAACACTAATCCACCAATTTTAGCTTCCCAGACGTTATGATGCCATCTTACGCAGTTTCAAAATGGTATGCAGCATTCTTTATATCATACATATCGACTGTCCTGTACGTCCTTATGAATTTGGTAAGCAAAGTCCCTCAAACTTGGCCGTCTTCATCAACAGAATTTTTACAGATGTTGGCTGTTGTTTACGAAACATTTACAGGCATTGAGAAGGACAAGTTCCGGAAGCTACTGCTACATAAGCGACAGGCTTGCCAACTAGCCTTCAGACTCCTGGTTAGCAAACAGAACCCATCAAGCATACGCTTTCGACAGTTCTACGGCCTCATGCGATACTACTCACCACGCACTAGTTGGGTTAATTGTTCAACCAATTAGGTACTGTTAGTACATGTCTGCTTTTTAGATCCCAGAGACGTAGTTTTGATGTTCTGGCAGTTGAACTCTTCGCATAGCGGCAGCTTGACATTGGACGAATTTATAAACGTTTACGATGCCGTGACGCTGCGCTGGAAGCTGAAGGATCCCATTGATCCATGGTTTTCAGCAGCCTGGCCGCCTTTGAGGTCACTGTGTAACGCTGCACGGATGCTGGTTACATGGCGTTACTTTGAGCATGTTGTTTGTAAGGCGCAGTCAGCGTACATAAATCAAACAAGTAGAGACACTCACTGTCGGTTCCTTTGATTTCAAAATACTGATTTGAATGACCTTGAACGGCTCCTGGGGGGGTACTTTCCGATAGTACTAACAGATGGCGCCACTACTTTACCATATCATGATTGGAAGCAGAGCCTGGCCCTGATTGGTAGAACTTTGTGCTGCCATCTGATAGTAAAGCTTAGAAATACCCCCCGAGTTACTGTCCCAGGCACTCTAGACAGGTTTCAACATTTGACTTGAGTGTCTCTGCTTTGATTTATGTACGCTGGCGCAGTGTTGAATGTGTGTTTTGTGAGCAGATAATAAGCGTGTGTTTTTAGATGTTATTATCATAAGCAATGGTGTTGCAATGGTTGTTAGAGTTTTGGAGTCTGCTGGTACGCTGGAGGAAGGTGCAAAAAACTTCAGTGCTTCATGGGATACTGTCGTCTTCCTTGTTTGTACGAATCTGAACTTTTTAATTGTAGTGGCGTTGATGATGTTTGTATTGCAGTGTTTGCGTTGGAGGCTTTCTTGAAGGCAATAGCGCTTGGTTGGACGGAATATATTTCCTCAGGCTGGAATATATTTGATATATGTGCAACATACGCAGCCATTGCTGGTGCAGTGCTGCTGCTTCTTAAGCCGTCTTTCACAGCTGTTGTCGTTTTAAGGCCACTCAGGTAACGTGGACCGCTAGAATAACGGTTGCTTTCATTTGTTTAAAATTACGTGCATATTTTAATTCAGATTGTTGAGGCTCTTCAAGTTGAAGAAGCGTTATCGTGACATCTTCGGAACTGTAGTGTTACTGTCCCCTCTGATGTTGTCCACTTCCATAGTCATGTTGGTGATGTACTATTTCTTTGCCATAATCGGTATGGAATTATTTTCTCAATACGACCTGCGCAATTGCTGTGCGTAAGTAGAAATCTAGCGTTTAAACTATCATCTCACTGTTCTGTTCTGATAGCAACACAACGGTCGAGGATTTCTACAAATACAGTGCTAACAGTACCAGCACCCTCGGTTATTACTACCTGAACTGCTTCTCAAACCTTCTCACCTCAGGTGTCACCCTGTTTGAGCTGACGGTAGTCAACAACTGGTTCATAACAATGGAAGCCTACGCCGTTGTTGCCAAGGAGTATTCCCGCATATACTTCATGCTGTTTTATCTTTTCACAATGGTTGTGCTCACCATCGTAGTAGCTTCCGTCCTCGAAGCGTTTCGCTTTAGGATTCAATACAAGAAGCAGACCTCGAAGAAAGATGGTTGTTTTTCCGTAAATTATTGTAGAATTATATAATAACCGAAACTATTGCAGAGGAACGAATGCTCATGGAAGAAGTGATTATTGAGTGGAATACTTTTCAGGGCACTTTGCAAGATTCCGCTTTGTTAGATGTGTTGCGTAGCGATTTTACTCCAGGGGTATGCATTAATTGGAAATTATTTTTATGATTTGTTTATGCTTTTTATCACCAGGGAGTAACTTGTTACCTGGGTAGACGACCACGTACACGTGAAGTTCTACAGCGTCACATGTATACATCTGAGATTAGCCAGTGGATGGCAGATGCTGATCGAATTGAGCTTACTGTTGAAATAAATGAGTCCGACGAGTCTGCGCGAGATCGATTAATCTGAGAATTTAGATAATTTTAGTAGATAATGTACTATGTGCATGCACAAACCTAGCCAAACAACAGCCTGAGAACCAAACTTCTTAGTGACCTCGAGTTGTGATAACAGTAGAATAGTGCAAATGAAAAAATTGTGTAGAACCAACACTGTTTAGTAACATGACGTATATTTACTAGTACGTACTCATTTTAGAGAGGATCTGCAA
This sequence comes from Agriotes lineatus, assembly GCA_940337035.1. Classification (NCBI taxonomy): domain Eukaryota; kingdom Metazoa; phylum Arthropoda; class Insecta; order Coleoptera; family Elateridae; genus Agriotes; species Agriotes lineatus. The sequence continues at coordinate 2,731,001 of OW679199.1, read as the reverse complement.
TTTTTATGTTTAAAATTATTTTATTAACTTATTGGTATTTTTAGGCCTTACTTTTAAGTTTTATAGTGATCTCTTCCAAACCTGCTGATATTAAGGTAACCAGTTTTTAAATTATATTAGGTGCTAGTCTCATATACACAATTATTTTTATAGACATTATGAACAAACTAATATAAAGTATTGTATATATTTTATGTTGCAATAAATTAATTGAATTAATTATGCTACTATAGATTATAAGCAAATAGTTTGTTGTGAGAAAAATGCAGCCGTGTAAAGGTGTATTATCAGAGTATTTACCTACTTCTTAGCTTTTACAAGTTTTAGTGTTGTGGCAATAGTGTAAACAGCTGTTTACTTATAGTGATATTGTGGTCATAATCAAGAACCAGAACCTACAAATAAACAAGAACTAAAAACAAAAACGGAAAGATAAAATTTAAAAGCATAGAAGGAAGAATTATAAGGATTCGGGGAATAAGAAGGAAATATGATCTACTAAACAACAATTTTATAAACAATACACCGGACATTCAACATAAAAGTGGTTATAGCATATACGGAAAAATAAAACACATTCGCAATACCTTTTACTGCATTCCTCATTCAATCTGTTCCAGACGTCCTGAATGTAGCTTTGGAGTGTATTCACCTTGATCTGTAACCTTCTTATTCGCGACTGTCCCTCCTTTTCAGCAACTGGTGGTATCTTCTCTTGATCCTACTGGCTGCTGTGACATTTTTCCTAGTGTGGCTAGATTCTCTTTGTACTTGTCGAGAAGTGCAGCCCATTCATTGTGCATGTCTTTGGTTTGCTGAAAAACATTGTTTCTAAAATAAGGGTGCTCTTCCTCGACTTCCTTCACCAGGTCTGAGTGGTTGACCCCAAATTCTTCCCAAAGTTGTTGTAGGGTGGATCTACGGGCGGTGATATACGCTGCAGTTTTCCTTGATTGGCCGTTCTTCCCCATGTTGATAATCTGCTTGCGAATGGATTCTGCAGAGTCTTCTTGGTTTTGAAAATCTTCCGTCGCTGCGCCGTTGTAACGGTCTTGTTCATAGAGGGTTGGCACATTTAAGAACTCAATGCTGCAAATGTTAGGAGCTGGAACGTGTAAAGGCTCGAAGGACCAAATGTTCAGAGGCTGGAACGTGTTAAGGCTCGAAGGACCAACTGTACAGGGTGGAGTTTGTAATGGACTGTATGTTTTTAGTTTGGACAATGTAAAAAGGATGCAAACCAACGGTCTTGTGCAGTCTCACACAAGAAAGGTAATAAAGACTTGGTTCCGTTGGTTGAAGATGGACGCCAGAACGCCTTGTGTAGTCTCACACAAGAAATGTAATAAAGACTTGGATTCGTTCAGGCAGAGGTTCTTGAACACAGAAAAATATCTAACTGCATTAGTTTATTGACTAGAAAGTTTCTATACATATATATATATATATATATTGTTACAGGTCCACGTTGTGACGCCTATTAATTTATGTTAAGGTAACAAGGTACCAATTTCATTGCAATGCTATACATTTTAAAGGTGCTGTTAGTTTATTCAAGTTTATCTAATCAGGTAGTTTTTTAATTATTGAATCTTATAGTATTTCTCTTGTATTAAAATAACTGTCTATTTTAACAAGTCAATGTGAAACAATTTTTCGGCTCCGCTTAATTGTTTCGCCATTTACCAATTTATTTTAGGCCTAACCTGTATATTTTTATTTGAATTATAATCCATTGCATTTCTAATTCTTAAATTTTCCAACCAGCGCATTTCAGTACCTGGATTGAGTTGGTATCATTAGCACGGTGCACTTTTGACACGCGCTATCTGTTATCGCAGGCCGTTGTAAGGCGAGCTTTCCTTTGGAAGCGAATTTTTCGTCCCTGGTACTTATTCTTCTCGCCTCGGCCCGCCGTGTTTGGCGCGGCTGAGGGTCGATTTTATAAGTCAAATTACGTGCGCTCAACCAATTTTTATGAGCATTGTGTTTCCAAGGGCTGACTATAATCAGGTACGATGGCGTTTTTCTGTTTTGCTATTCCCATATTAATTGCATTCCTTTAACTCTTGGATTGACGGTTTTATCCGACAATTTGGTCTTGGAAGCAAGGTCGCCGTCCGATATTATATTCGACACCTGCTGGCGTCCTGCCTTGATCCTGCAGTTTGGGGGTGACTTTCCTTCAAGTACCCATGCATCCACGGCGGTGTGTAGCAGCTTACGATCAGCGTTTGTTTGACCGCAGTTGGAGGTTAGTGTTACAAGCTAATTCGGGCCTTATTAAATGTGGATGGTCTCCCGGCCTTTAAGCTGATTTGGACTGCTATTCCGGGATTAATATTATATTAAATTATCTTCAATACCTGGAATTTACATCCGTACATTCTAAAACCGTCAGTATTTAAAGTTTAAATTCATACTTTCCGCTATTATTAACATGTAATGTTCAAATTCTTACATTCGCTTGTTCTAACATTTGAAGTTTTATGCATATATTTAATTACGATTAATGTTTAAAGCTACAATTTAGGTGTGTAATTGAACCTTTGTAAATGAAGCATTCACACTTTGCATTCAATAGCCCGAGCAGAAAGGTTTAATGATATGACAGAGATAAGCTTATTCCTTGATTTATTTTGTGGTTACAATTAACTTAATAACCTGAAAGGGGTTTTTGATCTTTGTGCGAGTCGCAACCTTCATTTAACTTGCATAGCCTTATTATGACATTATTTGCATTCAATTTATTCTGATTATTCATCATTGACACTACAAGTTCTTCAGTAATTATTAAATAAACGCTAGTCGCTTGTAGTTTATTTTAAATTATTTGAAATCATCTGATTTCTGGCTCCCATTTCCTTTTTTGAAGACTTTGCAGGATACACAGCTGGTGGTTTGAATCCACGACCATATCGCCGAATTTGAGCTAGCTCGGCCATCGCGGTAAGTAAAGAGTTTTAGAGCTACCGTGTTGTACAAACTGTAGGGGGGTTGATCTGCGATTTTTCTTACTACTATTGATTATTTTAATTAATTAATCGCAGGTCAGCTTCTTTATCGTTTCAAATGTTAGATATGTAACCTTCTATAAGTTTTAATTTGCCCTTTTGCTAGCTCATAGAGAACGAAAACCTTTAAATCAAGTCGGGTTCATGCGTATTTCAATACTTATCTGAAATGGTTATTAAAGTGCACACATATTTATCAGCTATGACATTTTGACAGCTGTCAAAGTGAAACGTCAACCAAATGATCTCCGTCACATATCAATTATATCAAACATCTATCAAAGCAATTATCCTCAAAAATGTATAATTCCAAGTATTCAAGACTTATTTGTTTAATATTATATTAACATTTACCTTTTCTAACACTCACTGCAGCACAATCCACAGGATATCAAGCTCAACCACACAAGTAGTCCACTACCTGATATTCTAGAAACCCTTGCAAAACCAAGCCTCCAGCAACAACCTCCGCTGCGAAAAACACCTTCCCTGTCACATCAATGCAGAGATCACCACTGATGAGATTCCAATAGACAGGAACAGACCCCCTTAATTGCATCCATCAAGCTGGCAGCCTTCCAAACTCGTACTGCCCCCCTTTGTGAGCTCCTTGTTATATCCTTACTTCCAACTGTAGCAACAATAATATATCCAATTCTTATAGTGCAATTACGATGTCCTCTAAATCCTTCAAGCTAACCACAACCCAAATATGAAAATCCACTCAGCCTCAGGATCGTCCAAGTACTACAATACCTTCACATGTAGTATGTATCCAATTTCAGACTACACTCAAATGCACCCAACTGGCAGCACTCACATGAAGTCCCTCTAAAAAAATACCTATTATTGGCTTTTATTCCGTAGTATTCTGTAGACCTTAATACACCACGGCGACCATTCACTTATTCTTAATTCTTCTTTGTACCGTTTTTACTCTTTTATATTATACTTTTAAAAATTCGTGTTACCTTCGTTTCATTGATTTAATGACATATACCTTTTTATTGCACCAACCAGACACCTTATCTTTCAATTAATAGTAGTCTATTTATCTAGAACGAAAAGTGACATTTTAAAGGACGAGAAAGTTGTTCCGGGAAATTACTTGCGAGGACCTTTAAAAACACTTTTCGTTCGTGGTGAATACAACGGTTTATTTCATACTGCAAGTTTAATAAATTTTAAATAAAAGGTAAATCATTTCAAATTTCATGTCAACAACTGACGTATAATTTTAAAGTTCTTGAACTTTAATATTTTACTTTAAAGTACTAGGACTTTAATGTTCCTTTTTTTGTAGGTACCATAAATAATATGAAAAATGTCATTTTTGACATCAGTATGAAATAAAGGGTTTTTTATTCTTCAAAATTTTATTTTAATTATAAGACATGTTACATATTTGGAATCGTTATTTTCTCATCCTTATTTTACTATAGTAATAGCTTTTTATAATTTTATTTTCAAAATGTTTTAAAATTAACCTTCTGGATTATCTTACTTTATACAATATGTTTCATTATTAATCTACCAGTTATAATTAGTTTACTCTAATATGATTTTAAACTTATAAACTTGATATTATTTTATACTTAATTTTCAGATAATCATTTGGATTTGATTTTCACTTTATTTTCCAATTTTAAGTTAATACAACTTAAGATATAAACTCTGATATTATCAAACCACCATCAAAATCAACATATGCTTGACCCTTTTTAATAAAATATTCACAATTTAACAGCAACTCTTTTTTATCATTCTCCGGAAGCTTACATAACAATATATACATAAAAATATGACGTGAATTACAAAGGTTGAGTACATTGTCTCAGTTCAAATTGCATTTCTACTTGCGTGTTACATTTTTTCAATTATTGCAGTGTTCTAGTTATTATATGAAGCAGGAGTGAAACCGAACTCGTTCACATATATTTATTTATCAACAACTTCTATACATTGCTATGGATAACCATTTATAACATTTACAACAATAGCACCGTTTGTAAACAAAGCCTAAACAATACATTTCATAACAAACTGTAATGTTTATACCAGCAATTCAGCGTAATTGAAGTTTATTCACCAGGTCAGTCAAGAAGTGCTGACCGCTTGTCAAGCATTTATATTTGCAACCGTAAGTTACGAAATATATGCACAGTTAATTATAAAAGTTCAAAATCAGGTTTTGGTTTCTAAACACTACCAATGATGTACAGCATCGAAGAGAAAAGAACGAAAAGTGGATCTGTGCGCTCTGTTAAACACCCTAAAGAAAAAGTTGAAGTGGCAATGGGTCTATTTACTATAAAACTTAATATAATAATAATAATAATAATAAATGGATTTATTTCCAACGGGAAGTAAATTCCCAATTACAGGAAACAACAATGACTTAAATTAATAACTGACTTAGTGTCGCCAAGACTTAAATAAAATAAAAACAAAATAACTATCTCCTAAACTAAACAATGACATACCACCACAGTAGTAAGGCGGCACCGTAATTGGAGCAATCAAATTAATTGACCTAATTCCGCGGATTGATCTAATTAATTTCGCGGATTGATCTAATTAATTTTCGCGGATTGATCTAATTAATTTTCGCGGATTGATCTAATTAATCACATATGAAGTTTGATATGTAATTTACATATGTGCTACTGATTAAATTACGCGGCGGCTATTTTTAATTTGCTTCTGGAATTACACGGCGGCCATCTTGGATTTCTGGCGGGAATATTTGAAATTTGAATTTTTTCCGATTTTTTTCTAAGTTCAACTTTTTGAATTTAAATCTCCCGGGTGTCGGCCATCTTGGTTTTCTGGCGCGTATATTTGAATTTAAATTTTCAGATTTTCTTGGTTTTCTGCGCGCGCACCTCTAGCGTATTTTCAAATTTTCTAATTTAGCGCCCATTTTTGAATTTGATTACTCGCCTCGTTGACATCTGTCTCTCTCGCTGTTGTACTCTCTCGCTCGAATTTATTTAATTTAAAAAAAGCTGTTCGTCACGGCCACTGGTCGGAATTGAACCGACGACTTTTGTATTTGTAGGGCAGAGTCCTTACGCCAGAGCTACCGAAGCGCTCGAGGTTGTAAGGAATTAATCATAAAGTCACTCGCTTAGCAAGCATATTATAATACATTTTAAATGTTATTTTCGATTGAGGTTTAGTTGCCGGATCGTATCCTTTTGTAATATTATAGTTCTGTAATTTTTAAAAAATTAATTGGACGTAGTTGATGTTATACTAATAAAAGAAAATGTATTTAACAAAACAGCCACATTCCACTTGTTTACGAATCGTTTCCTGGAAAACATACTGCATCGTGTAACTGTATTCGCTAATTATTCAAAATGTTTTATTGTAGCCTTGTCTAATACAAGGGGAAAATAGCCCTTACGCCTTTGTACTTATAATTATACGTGTTTTATAAATTTTGACCGCTGTTGTTCTAAAAGCCTGTCAGGACATGTAACCGCATCTCGTCATCTGACGTCATGACAACGGTTGAAACAAAGAAACAGATTCTAGGAATCCACTTGAATGCGAATCTATTTAAAACAATAACGAAAGTTGACCGCTCCAGTCCGTTGGCCACTTTCACTTTTGTGGTGCATTATGGGTGGATTGCATCTACACCGAGGCGTTTCGGTAGCGATCGGCTATCCGCGGCGTTTACCATAATATATACAGAGTCGAATCGTGAAGTTGGTCTTTCTCGATCAGTCCGTTTGCAGTACTACAAGTGATTCGTTTTCGCTGTGTTAGAAAGTGTTTTTGTGCCCTCGCATCCAATATGGAGAATTCAGGCCTTGCTACGCTTCCTATAAATGCCATTTTAAAATGGTTTGAGAGAGGAAATTTCTCAGATGAAAAGTTCGTGGTCATTGCATATGAAATTGTGCTTTTTAAATTAGCACGTGGGGATTCAATCCCTCCCGAGCATGCGAACGCATTTTCGAGCCTAGCCCAGAGAGCTGCTAGAATTCGTCATTTAATCGTAAGTACAAAATTTAATTAGCAAATTTAATCAACCCATGGCCTTTTAGAAGCTAGGCACTCATTTCAATCTTGCTTTTACAGTGTCTGAATCAGTCGCGTCCGAACCAAAGTGGTGCGATACACCAAGCTATCGATCTGTCTTCTACGCGTACAGGTCCAGCCACCCCTTCGGTTCCAGGGTTTAGCAAGGCAGAATCGGGAGGAATTTCTACCCTGCATCGAAGTACTGTACCGTTGGGCCCTCGAGTCGCCACCCCAAATGCTGGTGCAGATGCAATAAGTAATGTAAGTGTGTCTTTTCAATTAATTAATTAATACCTGATACTGCTTTTATTTTGCAATTACGCTTTAATTTGTGAAGTTTTCGCTGATGTTCTGCAATAAATTGACCGCTAATATTTTAAATTTTTATAATTACAGATCCATAATTCTCTACAAACAACGGGGCTATTAGCAGCGACCTCGCCTAATGATCAAGATTGTACAGCGCTTTCTCCACAGACAGAGGGTCAATTAGCGACATCATCGCCGAGTACGAATTCCAATACGATTTCTCGGCCTACAATGAGTCAGCTAACAATGACCTCATTGGCCCCTCGAGGTGATATTCTAAATTCCTGTACCGCTGCAGTAAGTAATGTAAGTGTCTTTACAAATTTTCAAATCCTAACACTGATTTCCTACGTATTTTTGTAAACAAGTGTTTAATTGATTTTTAATTTCAGATGCCTATCAACAATGCCGGGTTACGGTATCTGAATGTTCAACGTGAGTACCAGAAATTTATAAAGAAGTTCAATGCAACATCGAGCAGTGTTACTTTCAAATTCACACCCATAGATGGCCAACAGAATCCTTTGTTATGGTTGCAGGTAATTTCGACTATAACTTTACATATTCCTGATTGTAATTTAAATGTTGATTATAGGATGCATTCCAAGAACTTCTGGGTTACATTCTACGCAACGCACAGTCATCTGATCGTGTAGGCCTTGTTCTTCATAACCATCAATTTCCCGACAAACCCTTAGGAATATGATTCCGAAGGGCTGATCAACTATCCGCTACAGTGATCCTTAATGTCATCGCCAAGGTTCTACAATCCAATGCTCGCTTTTTTGCACAAGATGTGCTCACGCTAAACGTTGACAAGGTAAGCTTGCCCGTGGGGTGTGGTCGAACACGACTAACAGGAACTAGCTTTGATGAATTTTGCGCTAGGAAAACTGGTATAATAGCTGTGCCATTCAAGGATAACATGTGTCTTGCTTCAGCTCTTGTTATAGCTATAGCCTTTAGAGATAGAGATGAAAAATATGCCGAACTACAATCAGGTTCTCCTCTTTTATTTAATAGGGCTTTACGTCTCTGTAGGGTTAGCGAAGTTGATTTAACCGACGGCGGTAATTACGAGCACATTCAAAAATTTCAAGAATATCTAACAAATTATACAATAGTTGTGTACAATTCCAGAAACGGCAAAACAACGTATTTTGAGGGACCCCGCGATAAAACTAGAACCGTTTTAAATTTAATATTGGAAGAGGGGCATTATAGCGTTATTGTGAGCCTAACGTCTGCATTTACGGCAAGTTATTTTTGTGAGCTGTGTAAATTTAGGTTTAACAATAAACGCCAACATTTGAAATGCAAATATACCTGTCCCCGTTGTCAACTTCAACCACCATGTAACGTTATGTTACCAACGGTAAATTGTTCTGAATGCAATAGGGATTTCCGTGGTGTTGATTGTTTTAATGCCCATAAAATATCAAATTTGTGTAACAGACTTTACCGTTGTGCTGTTTGCTTACAAACTATTTGGAGAAGTACTCAGGGGCATAAATGCGGTTACCTATTTTGTGAAACATGCAAAAAGTTACAACCAGCTCGACATTTTTGCTATATGTCAAAAAACATTAAGAAACCTGATAGTAAAAAAATGTCGAAACCTCTATTTGTTTTTTATGACCTGGAATGCAGACAGGAAAGTAGGTTTTCAGGAAAAGCGGATAATTTTATACACGAACCAAATCTTTGTGTTGCGGCCCATGTATGTTTAGAGTGTATAGATAACGAGGATTTGCAGCAGGATTGTCGAATCTGCAGTAAAAGATTGTATATTTTTAGAGATGACCCCGTTAATTCATTTTTAGCCCACATTTCCCTATTGAGCAATGTATTTAAAGTCACTGCACTTGCCCATAATATGAAGGGCTATGATGGGTGTTTCGTTTTGAGAGAAATTCTAAAAAACAGAGTAAGTTGGACACCTAAATTAATAACCACAGGCACGAAAATAATCTCGATTACATGCGGTCAGATCAGATTTATCGACTCACTAAATTTCATTCCTCTGCCCTTAGCTAAATTGCCCAAGACGTTCGATTTCCCCGAAACTAAAGGCTATTTCCCTTACTTGTTTAACACCTTAGAAAATCAAAATTATATAGGCCCATTACCCGATATTCACTACTATGGTCTAGATAACATGAGCGGTTCCGATCGACAAGCTTTAGTAGAATGGCATAGTAACAATCTTCAAAACGGCTACATTTTTGATATGAAAAAAGAAATTGTAGATTATTGTGTTTTAGACGTTCAAATTCTAACTAAAGCTTGCATGAGGTTTTGGAAATTGTTTACGGTCAGAAATGATGTGGATCCATTTCAGGAATCAGCCACAATAGCGAGCGCATGTAATTTGGTATTTAGAAGACGCTTTTTAATCAATAATATGATCGCGGTGATCCCTCCAGGGGGGTACAGGCTAGCGGATAAACAGTCGGCGGCTGCGCTCAAATGGTTGTCTTGGATGGAATATAGTAATAACATTAATATTCAACACAGCGGTAAAGCTAGAGAGTTTCGTTTGCCTAATGGTATATTGGTCGACGGGTATTCCAGGGAGAATAACACAGTATATGAGTTTTTAGGGTGTTTTTGGCATGGGTGTGAGGTTTGCTATCCGATTCAAACATCAGGCACAGACGGGGACGCGAATGCTATGTTTTTACGTCACGAAAACACGGAGGCTCGATCTAAACGTATACGTAACAGCGGTTACACATTGGTTGAAATGTGGGAGTGTGAATACACAAATTTTTTAAAATTGAATCAACCCGCGAAAGCTTTCGTTGAAAATCTCCCCATTCTACAGCACGAGCCTCTAGATCCCCGCGACAGCTTTTTCGGTGGACGAACAAATGCCATCAAGTTATATCATAAATGTCAGCCAGGCGAAAAAATTCATTATTGGGACGTTTGTTCATTATATCCAAGTGTTAACAAGTACGGAAAATATCCTATAGGCCACCCTAAAATTCACATCGGTCACCAGGCTTGCTCATTATTATCTATTGATAATGTTGAAGGTCTTGTCAAGTGCCTTGTTTTGCCACCCACTTCATTATTTCATCCCGTGCTCCCATATAGGGCGAATAAAAAACTTATGTTTATTTTGTGCCGCACATGTGCGGAGACTCTACATCAGGGCTTATGTAATCATAACGACTCCGAACGTACCTTTGAGGGAACCTATGTGGCAGATGAGTTAAGGATGGCTCTAAGCAAAAATTATAAAATTGTCGAAATTTTTGAAATTTGGGAGTATGAGGTAGTGAAATACAACAAAGATTTAAAGACGGGGGGACTTTTTAGTGGTTATGTAGACAGTTTTTTAAAAATGAAGCAGGAATGCTCGGGATGGCCACATAGCTGTATCACAGATGCTGATAAGGAAGCTTACATTCGCGAATATTTAGAGGTTGAAGGTATTCAATTAGATAAAGATAGTATTAATAAAAACTCGGGGTTACGCTATCTTGCGAAGTTAATGCTGGTTAGTTTTTGGGGCAAGTTTGGCCAACGTGAAAATTTAATGCAATGCTCTGTGATAACCAACCCCGAGGAATTTTTTAAATTGCTGACAAACCCTAATGTAGAAGTCCATTCGTTTGTACCGATTGATGACGAAGTGATTTTAGTTAACTGGGATAGGCCTACAGAGTGTGTAAAACCCTTGACCACTGTTAATGTCGCAATTGCTGCCTATACTACTGCTCAAGCTCGATTACAATTATATACATATCTCGATGCTCTGGGTGATCGTATATTGTATTTTGATACTGATTCAATTTTTTTTATATCCAAAGAAGGTGATTGGTTACCTGAAAAGGGGGAATTTCTGGGTCAATTAACAGACGAGCTCGAACAGTATGGCATAGGCAGTTATATAACTGAGTTTGTAAGCGGTGGGCCGAAAAACTACAGTTATAAGGTGTACTCGACGACTAAAAACACAGAGTTTACCGAATGCAAGGTAAAGGGCATAACCCTAAATTACAAAAACTCAGATGTAATCAATGTTGGTTCTATAAAGGAAATGGTTTGTAATACACTTATTAATGCAAATGAGAATCACCCTCTATATGCTTATAATGAGCGTAAAATAGTTAGGACACCATGCTATAATGTAATATCAAAACCTGAACGCAAAAAATATCAATTTTGTTATAATAAACGACAGCGACTTCCTGATACCTTTGATACGGTGCCTTACGGTTTTAAAGCGCCTTAGATAAGGGTGACATCATATTTTATTAACTTGTAACTGTATTTTTCTAGTGTTATTTTATTAGGTCGTAATCTGTATTTTCTAATGTTATTTTATTAGATCGTAAACTGTATTTTTCTAGAGTTATTTTATTAGATCGTAAACTGTACTTTTCTAACGGATTTTCGATATTTTATTCTTTTCTTTTCATAAAAACAACACATCATGTTCTGTGCATACTATTCATGCTTTTGCACTTCTCACATTTTTCAGTAATCTCCGATATTTTGATTCAATTTGCGCTAACTTTAACTGCATGTTAGTTTTATTTTGCATGTTAGGTTTAAGAGGCTGTTAATTTTTGTAAAATAAAACAACCGAATATTGTAAATACATTTATTAAAATATTTTGTGTGTAATAAAAATATGTTTAATTACAAACTATTTGTGTTTTTATTTTCTAAATAACATTAAGTAAGTTTATTAAGGTGAAGTATTGGATATATAGTGTTTTTACATATTTGTCATTAGAAACTAAATTATCAGTGAACAGATTTACAAAACTTATCATAGATGCACCATTCATTTTAAAATATAAATACATTAAACAGTATATGCCGCAAACGTTAGAGCTAAAATCTTGCAAAATTTTTGGATTATGAGACCAGCTGATTGAATTTTGTTGTAAAAATTTTAAATGATAACCGCTTGGAGGGCGGCCGTATGAATCAAAGTATTCCCCATATCCATATTGGTCTATATACACTGCATTCCAATGTTGTCCAGGTCGGTTTGCTGGATCTGTGTTGACGATGATTGCCACAGGTCTTGTAATTCTTGTAGGGAGTTGATCAGAAGCAAAAACATAGCGTTTCACATTCAACAGACTCGGGATTGTTTGCAATATTTTCTGAACTTCCAGTGTATTCATTGCGCCACCAGTCGGATAAAATTAGTATGTTTTCCAATGCACATACAGGCGAACGGATGTTGTGATTGAGGCAACGTACGGCAGCAGTAGTTTTTCGCAGAACTTTTAAAGACGGGCACTCGAGATCCTCCAAATTTACGACGATTTTATTCAGAAAACTTAGAACCTCCTTCTTTTCTTGGCCCTTAACGTACACTTTTTCAAATTTTTTGAGAAGTCTTGTTAGCTCTGTTTCAAATTCATCAAAATGTATAGTACCAGAATCCCAGGTTAGACCGTGATGTCTATGCTCCAGATAGTTTATGCCTTTTTTAACGAAATAGGGCAGAGTGTCATATTTTGCAGGGGGTTTTAAAACGAAAATTGCTAACTGGTTGCCATCTGCTGAAATAACAGCCACTTCTTTCGGAATAAACTGTTTCTTATCACCACGGAACCCTTGCAGATCTACGAAGACACTGTCCATACTGACGAAATGTTTGAGCATGACTAAATTTTAAAAAACTGTTGTTGGTTTTTAACTACTAAAATCCACCAGCACATTTCTGTGTTTGTCAATTTCTACGACGTTATCGAACTCTGCATAAACTAGACAATTAATAGTTTCTTCTAGCGCGTCTTGAAAACCCGCCTCTAAACGTAGAGCGCCATTTTTAAGAAGGTTCCAGTGTGTTGTTGCATTTGCAGCCAGATCGGGGGTTAAATCAAAAGCAAATAGACAGTAGCCATGAGGGTAATCTTCACGTTTTATAGCGTTGCCTTCATTGAGGAAATGTATACCGCTACCGGAAAATAGTGTGTGATATGCTTGAACGTACATGCCATTCTTAGAGAAATCAGGCTGTAGAGGTTTTGAAGGAATTTGTTGACCGTCGATGTATAGGGAGAAATAATTGATTTTGTAGTTATTAAAATTGAAAGGGTTTGCTGCATAATGGCCGTTAAATGCTTTATTCGATACAAAACCTACAATGCATCGTTTTGGTAATTGCCCCAGAAAAATATTATCTAAAGATTTTCTTTGCACACCAGCCGGAATAGTTAACACTTTAACATCGGATCTTGTAATGGGGTATTTAGCAGGCGCAGTCGCCAAAGCTTTGGTGTGAGCCAACAAAATAGACGGGTTTATTTTCATTTTTCTCACTAGTAAGCTGGCATCACTAATTTTCACTTTGAATGTAGATCCTTCGGCTGCCATTAAATTGAAAGAATCTCGGGATCTGATAAATTTGACTTTCATTTCAACTCCGTTTATAAGAAATTTTTCTTGATTGAATAAATCGGAATGCACATGTCCCATCATTTCGACTTGCTTACTTGCAGCAGTAAAAAATTTCCGCTTTACAAATCCTTCATTATGCGTAGTGATGTCATCCATGTTATTGGCTGTGTCGTTGTACCATAGTGTGCATGTTAAATGGGTTGATTTAGCACCATTGCCGTAATTCAGCAGAGTTTCAATGTATGAGCGGTATGCGTATGTATTGTTTGGCGGGCTCACAAGCTTCTGATTCAAATACACCTCAACTTGATTAAACATAGAGTGCATCCAATTATTAACAGGGCCTACATCATCTTTGTCGGTTAATGGTGTATCATCTTGTTTAACAATTTTAGCAGTAATGTATAACATGGTCTGACTTAAATCGATATAATCGTTACCGTTTCCAGGCACAATAAATTCAATCGGTGCATCGTCATTAAGCGAGGAAAGCGGTTTGTAAAAAATCCATTGTCCATTTTCGATACTGGTTTGAGTTGCGGGCAGAGCGAACAAATCTAACTCTGATTTAACACACTCACAAGACTGCGCATGCAAAAACGCCATTGTGAAAACTACTTGCTGGTGAAGATATCGGCGTATGCGGGTTTGACCAGCTTCTGCTTAGCGTTTTTTCTTGTAGACTGATTGTAATTCAGAGTGCGTTGCCTTTTATATCCCGATCCTTCCATTAGAGTATCTATTTTTCTGTCGGCTTTACGTTTGAGATTCTTTCCAGCCTCCTGTACACGGTTATGGAACGCTTCTTTTAGCGGTCGACTTTCACTAACATCTCCTAAAATGTTAGCGCCTGTCCTTAAAGCTTCCTTTCCAACAACTTTAGCACCGGTTTTAGAAAGAGGCAGGATACTACGAAATATGCTTCCTAAAAAGCTTCCGATCCCATGACCTCTCTGGTAGGCTGCTCCTCTGTAGATAGCTCCAACGCCTTGACCTGCCTGATTGGTGTAGTATTGTTGATAAGGACAATCCATAGCAGCTACTGTATCCTCTTAAAGTGTAGTTTTAAACTCAACGTTCCAAACTCGAATGGCATCACACCCGACGTTTCGGTCCTTATATTTATCTCGATATTCTCAAATTCCCTCTTCATGACATTTATATAATGAGTCGGCGAAAATATGGCGTCTTTGTGGCAACCGTAATTATAATTATCAGAGGTCACGTTAACAATACGAAGAAGCGGAGCCAAGACATCTCCTACAAGCTGTGGTTCCACAATATCGCAGTAAATAAACATTTGTGATGGTAAACCAACCCAGATATTTGCGGGGTGGCTTGGTACAGGTGCTTCAGCTATATTTATATCAGGTTTATAACCAAGTTGTAAGGCCAGACGTTGTGAAAATCCTAGCATTTTCAATGACGACGTTTTAATTTCAAGAGACACGCGTTTTGTTACTCTATTATATTGAAAATTCAGCAACTTTTCTAATAACCTGTGATTGTTAATTTCGGCTGTAATATGTTCAATGTTTTCATAATTGCCGGGCTGAATACAGATTACGTGCCATCCATCGCTACCATAGTAAATTTGTTCTCTATCACTTTTAAAATATGAATTAGCGTTTTGCAATACTTTTTTCAACTCAGCATACGTTTCTTCTCCGGCTTGCACTTTAGGTATTTCTGTGCGATAATAGACTAGATTTTCTGTATCTGTCACGGCCAAAAAGGAGCATGGATATTGCACTTCCGCAATACCTGTAACCCATTGCCCCGGTAACCTTATTCGTTTAGGGAGCTGCGTTATGAATTGTGCTGTGGTGTTATTTGGAAAATAGCTCATAGAACTATTGCTAAGTAATGTTAGATAAAATTCTTCATCTGTATTCATAGTTGCTGAAGATTAGCTGCAGGAATCCAAGAGTTGAACTTGTCGTTATAATTTCGCCACTTTACAAAGTACTCTTTGCGCTGACCGTGTCCTCTTTCTTTTAACACTTGTTCGACTTTAAACAAAGCGTTATCATCCAAAGTCACTGGCTGTAATTCCTCTTCATAAAAGACGCCCTCTATCGTATCGTTATCTAAATCAGCTATTTCGTACACAGGTGGTTTTCTAAGAATCACTTTTTTAATTATAAACACTTCGCCGCTCCAATTAGTTTCATATCCTTTCTCGAATGCGTCCTTCGTTCTACTAATTCTTACATGTTGGTTCACTTTATATTTAGGCTTCCTGTCGACTCCCATCCCCTTTCTATACAGATTGTTCCACACTTCCAGTATATTGCCATCATTTACAGTAGAGGGTGCCATCTTGATGCTTGAATGATAGCGGCTGTTATACGAAGTCAGTAAATTTTGTAATACGTCTATGTATTTGTATGAATTAGAGTATGTGAAATAGCGCCACATTCTGGTTTTTAATGTTCTATTGAAACGCTCAATGACTGATGCTTTAACATCGGGGTTTTGCGTCACATAAAACGTGATATCGTGTTGTTTGAAAAAGTTCTGTACGGCTCTAGCAACAAATTCTTTGCCTTTATCGGTTTGTAAATTTATGGGCGTGTTACCCACTTCAGCAAATATTTCACGAAATGCGTTTATTACTGAAGTAGCCGTTTTAGATTTCAGGGGTCTCGCCCATGCCATTTTACTAAATACATCAATTACGGTTAGAATAAAATTATATCCGTCGTTGTGGGGCGCTAAACTACGCATGTCGCAGAGATCAGCCTGCCATAATTCGAAAATGTTGCTAACAATGTACTTGTTTCTAGGGAATTTTTTTCTTGCAGTTTTGTGAATAGTATAGGCGTCCTGTTTCTTTAGCCAATCCTTTACTTCACCACTGGGGTGACTATTTTTCACGGAAGAAATTAATAAGTTTGCGCCTGCGAAGCCTACTGGGTTGGCCGGATCATAATAGATAGCGTCCAAACTCATTCTGCTATGTTAAAGTTTAAGACGCTCCCAGGCAGAAATACCCTTTATTTTCGATATCGATCTTTGCGTTGTTTTCGGTGTTTTTCGCGATGAACCCTCTTGCTTGGACGCTGTTGCAGTCGCTATTAACGTTAATTTAGGATCGACGTCACTCTCCACATCTGATTTACTCACGTCTGGTACATTTTGACGTTTAGGATCCCCAAATAGCACTTGAGGTACATTGTTCTCTTTAATGTAATCGAGGAACTTGTGTCGGCCTGGCGGATTTGTAGTTTTCTTAGGTCTTAGAACATCATGCATTAAATCAATAATGTTGGAGGACGGTAAAATTTCACCTTTTATGCTGACTGTTCCCTTGCCGTCCCACTCCACTTCATCTGACATTCTTAGAAGTCGTAAAAAGGCTTCACCGTTTTTCTTAAAAGTATTAGGGAGCGTCGATAAAATATATGCATCTGAAATACCACTGTTGTTCGATTCTATAGGTATCTTGATTGATTGCCTCGTTTGATCCGCAAAATGAAGATACCTTTGTAAAACCTGATTGTACTGGATCCATTTATCGTGATCGGTTAATTTAGACGATAAAACCTTTTGCATTTCGTCATCAAGCTGGGATAATATATTTTGCTCTGATTTCTCTGTATCCTTAAAGCGATGCATGAATTCTGGCGGTACAATCATCATTTTTCGGGTATTTTCCATCTTATTTGAAAATAGAGCTCAATACACCAGTAATTAATGGAGCTAATATCAGTGGTAGGAAAGCGCCACCCTTCTGTATTAGTATTTGACGCTTCTTTTTTATAGACTCTCCAGGCTTGACTAAACTCCTAAGAACAGCTTTATGCTTCGAGATCGTTGATTTTTGATTAGGCGATAAAGGTATTTTTCCTTTTAAGGTATTATGCACACACTCGCAGATACAATGAATTTGTTTATCGCCTACGGCTTTTAATAATGCGGTTCGGTCCTTTGGTCCGAGTTTATGTAGAGCACGCAACAACTCCGAATTTCTAATTACTGATCGAGACATCACTAGTGAATGAGAGTAAACTGGTTAGTGTACGAGCTTTTATACCACTTTTTCGGCATATAAATATAGCACGCCCCATCTTGGCGAAAAATCGATGTTCTATACCTCGCTATATCTGGTGTACTTTGCTTTAAGTCGAATAACAAATACCCGTGTGGCCTAGCTGTTGCGTCCTCGTATGCTTCTTGAAGGAATCGATGATTTTCGGGACATATCTGTCTGGTTAAGTGCTTTATTTGAGCTCTATCTCGCGGATTTTTGAAAAGAATAATGTAATGGGCATTTAGGGAAATATCCCGCTGTCCTTTTCCTTGGTGAAAAATGTTTTGCGTAATAAAAAAAACACTGAGATTGTGGTGATGGCTCCCCTTGGTGAATATGTCTACGACTGAGCTATTTGTTTCCCTCATTAAATCGTCGATTATTAAAAGTTTGGGTTCGGACCCCTCAGAAGATGTCATGTCTGGCAGACCTTGTTGAAATTCGACTAAAGATTTTAAATCTTCGTACAATTTTTGCCACTCGCCATAACACCAAATAACTTTAGCGAACTTTACAGTGCAGAGTTTTTTCATATTTTTCAAGAAATTTATTACAAAAAACGATTTGCCCGATCCAGAGGGGCCTGCTATGATAGCAGAAAACGGATGTGAAAACTGATGTTCCATTTTTTATGCAGTGAGCGATTATTACAGTAGGACCGTCGTGAATAAACTAACTTAAAAAATTAACACGCTCATAATAAATACATTAAAAATATGGTAAGTGCGGGAATCGAACCCACGACCTCTTTCGAGATCAGATCTTAAGTCTGACGCCTTAACCACTCGGCCAACCTACCGCATGTATAAACTAACACTCGCCGCATAATTAAAAAGAAATACAGTTTAAAACATTCTTTATTTACATTTTCATACAATATTTCATATAAACTAGGACATGTACGGTTTCATGCGCTCATCTGCATCAATCAACTTCTGCAGTTCTATAATAACATACATTTTAAATTTGAACACAAGTTCCCACAATAAAATATCGTTAGCGAAAGTCCAGCGCAGAGTATTAAAAATGATTGAATCATCAAGACACAAATTTTCTGCATGTATTACTTTGTCAACGATCACTTCACCAAAATTTTGGAAATTGCACTTTACACGTTTCAAATCATTTATTTTCACAACCATCAAGTTGTACATCGGCAATAAATTTGATAGTGTTTCATACGTTACGTAAAGGGTAAACTTGTTCTCGGGGTCCTTTGTAATAATCCTGCAGGTATCATTGTTCACGTACTCCACTGTGTGCTCAGTTAATTCACATCTGAAAGTCCCCTGCTTGGCCATCACAAACATGTCCGGTAGCGCTTCCACAAAAGCCATGAACGTCTCGGCTGTGAATGAAACACCTGCTCCAATGTCGGTCTTCAGAATTCTTGCAACAGGCGAAAATTGTTTATAAGGATCCAGGCCCAAATGAACAACCTTGCTGGCGCTATTGTTTAAAGGCACAGTGAGGTCGCATAATAGCCGTTTCTTTTCCCGTCGGGTTTGGCGGATCTCCGGCGTCACGATCGGCGCTACGTCATAGGAAGGCATCGTCTCCTCAATGAACACCCGCAGGTCCTCCTCGGTGACATCTAGACGTGGTGAATACCCCTTGCCCTCCATGTCCATGGCTGGTGGTTGTGACGGTGCACCGTGTTGTTTTTTATTTAGAAGATGCGTTTTCTTACTTGTTTTTTCTGCTGCAGGTCTCCTGGTGTAGGGGCCTGGCTTTTCTTGACACTTATTAACACTTCGAGGATCCATCTTAGGTAAAACTGGTGCTGTTGACACGACGACTGGGAGTGAAGCAATTCGACGCACTATAGAGACCGCAGGCACTTTTATACAGGTACTAAAACAATACGTCACCGATACCCCACTCTCGAGGCAAATCATGTTGGTGCCTGTATTTTGCAGTGCAGCCTCTGCCGGACAAAGCATTGTTAGTCACAAACGCCTGTCTCAACCTGCTTTAAATTTCACTCATCGCTGTTTAACCCGTTTATTTAGATTGTAATATAAAACGCCTAGGTCTATTTCATAAAATAACCGAACGTTTGCGAGTTCGTAACTTGATTGCATTTTTCGCTTGAATAATTACGCTGTTACAAGATTTGTTCGCTTAAATTCTATCAAAATAATTTTAATATAGCGGTTTTTTCGCCCAATGGCTAATGGCAATTATGAAATCTAACATACATAAACACGCCGATGTGCTTAATTAAAAGGTATCTATAACCTAATGGACAACATCGTAATACATCAGGCGCTTTGAAATTTTAATTTTAACTGCACGCTTGCGTAATTATTTCATTGACAGCAACGACGAGAACTATAGCGTTAATAAACGGGGCGAATGATAACACTAAATAAGCGCGCATGTTAAAAATACACAAAAATCAAGCACCCACAATGAGCCATTAAAAACAGTAACTTAATAATGTTAAAATTCTCACTTATTCGACAAACTTCGAAAAGCATATCTCGGTAATAAACTGACGCAGAAGCGGATAAAAGCAAGAGTTCCCATAGCTCAGGGGATCAGGTGCCTGGGTACTGACCAAACAACTAGGGTTCAATTCCCACTCGGGGCCGTCGCAAAAAGCTTTTTTAAATTAAATAAATGCGAGAAAACCAAGATGGCCGACACCCGGGAGATTTAAATTCAAAAATGGGACTTAGAAAAAAAATCTGAACAAAAAGACAACCGCGAAAATTCAAAATTAAAAACGACAGCTGTGAGAAGTGCGCGCCCAGAAGAACAAGATGGCCGACACCCGGGAGATTTAAATTCAAAAAATTGAACTTAGAAAAAAAATCTGAAAATTTAAATTCAAATAATCGCGCCAGAAAAACAAGATGGCCGACGTGTAATTCCAGAAGCAAATTAAAAAATCTAATGCGTAATTTAATCGGAAGCTAATGCGTAATTTAATCAGTAGCACATGTGAAAATTAATTAGATCAAACCGCGAAATTAATTAGATCAAACCGCGGATTTAATTCGCGGATTTAATTAGGTCAATTAATTTGATTGCTCCAGTTTTGGTGTCGCCCTACTACTCTGCAGGGTGCAGCAACTTTTAAATTCATTAAATCACAAATTGTGCCAAACAAGTTACATTATGTGGCTTTATTTTTGGACCCTAATTATAAATCCTTAAAGTTCATACCTTCACATAAAAGAGAAGATTATAATGCAAATAAAACTATAGATGATAATGATGAAATACATAGCAAATGACTTAAAACTGGCACATCAGCATCAGATTCTTATCTTTCTACACTTAAAGATAGCTCTGACGATCACACATGTAATTAGGATGATGTCGAAACAGAACTAAATTAGTATGCTAAATTAAAATTCGGAAATGTAGATGACATTTTAGGATTTTGGAAAAACAGTGTAAATACGCCACTGTTAAAAAAACTTGAGAAATTTTAAACATACCGGCAAGTTCCGCTACAAGCGAAAGAGTATTTTCTACAGCTGGGCGAATTTTAGAAGAGCACAGAATTCGACTTAACGCTGAAAATGTTGATTACATATTATTTTTAAATCAACATTTTAATGTGTAGATGTGTAGATGAACTTATTATTCTAATAAAAGTAATGGTTGGTTTTTTATACTCGGCTAACGCTAAAAATGAGAATTACGTTTTATTATTAAACCAAAAATGTATTGTGTAGATGTGTAGATGAACCTATTTTTAGAAAAGTACCTAATGTTGTGTTTTGTATACTCGACTTAACACTGAAAATGTTGACTACGTTTTATTTTTAAACCAATTTATTGTGTACTTGTGTAGATGAACTTATTATTCTAATAACAGTAATGTTTTTTTGTATACTCGCCTTAACGCTGAATATGTTGATCCTTGTACGTAAAAGTACTTTCAAACCTACTAATTAAAAGTGTTCCCTAGCAACATATACCTTCTATACTCATACCGATAAGAGAAACGTCACTTCCAATGACAACTTTGGTATTAAAAGTAATGTCTTTGAAGACAGCTGCAAGAAATATATTTGCGATAAATCAGTATTTATCCCTTGTCGAAGTTATTGTAGTCAATTTTCATTTTTTTCTTTTTATGTCAACTATTCTGATTGCAACATATCACGTAAATTATGTCAGGTGCAAAACATATTTTTAGTTCTCTTTAGGGTTTTTTCATTGGTTTTAAATTTGAATATTCTGTTCTATCTGAATTAAAATTTTGAAATGAAAGCTGCGTGTCATGTCGTGAGCGGCGTGTCACGCCGTGAACGTGAGTGACCGTGAGCGTGAACGTGCGTGAACGTGACTGTTTAAAGCAAGCGTGAAACGTACGTGACGTGAGCGAAAATTCACTCACGCGCCCATCTCTAGTCAAGGCCGTTCCCCGGGATTACATCCGCATCCAGATGCAACGAAAGCTAACACCTTAGCAATCTGTCTTACGGCTCCTCACTGACTAATATAAGAAGAAAACAGTCCGCGATAGAACACATGTTAAATTAAATATAGCCCGAAGAAAGCTTGCTTACTTACTCAGTAACTCAGCAAGCGTAGAATCCGCCGTCAATGGCGTGGGAACGAAACATCCCTAATTTACGGTTTAGGAATTCAACTCCGCCGAAAGGCTCGGGCAACCAAACCCTTCGGCGCCCCTTCCAGTTTGAACACCCTTTGCTAAATTGCGAAGAGAAGCGCACACCGTTTCTACTGTAGTTAGTAAACCCTCCGATTCGTGCATGTAGTCTGATTGGTCTGGGGCTTGGGTATACATAAAGTTGTGCTTAATATCCATGCAAAATTGGTAAAACAAGGCTGCTGTTTATCTGCGATAGAAGATGGTTTACTGCATTAGAAGAAAAATGTAAAATAACGGCGATAGAAGTAAACAACAACTTTCTTCGTGGGTCAGTCGTGGCCAAGCTTCGTGGGTTTAATCTGTCCCCAGATCTCTTCTACTTATTTCTGTATGCGTTTACACAAGTGTTCGCTTCTCATAAACAGCTTTGAGCTTCCTCCCATAAGGGAAGGAAAGAAAGCATTAAGATTGTTAATACGTCGGCTTGATTTCAATCCTATTAGGATCCATAAATCACTGCATGTGACGTCACCGTTAGGACATTTTTTCCCTTGTAGTAATAAATTGATAACAAGCCGGCTTTGGCTGAGTATTACACTTGTATTGTATGCTCAATATGATTGTTTAAATTCGTGAAAAAATTCCTTAGGGTAAATTCTATAAGAGTTTTCAAAATCACAATCTAGTTTCTCTTATCAGCGCCGAATTAGTTGTCTTTGATACTAGATAGCTCTTGTTTTTCTGATTTCAACGATATACAATATGTTTAGCTTTTTATAAATTTTGAATTAAAACATTTTGTGGGCTTTAATTTGTTTTCCAACATTCTTTTGGATTAATTTTGGGCATTTTACTAACTATATTCATTTCTAAGTTCTAATATTGGCCATTAACTTCCTTAAAATATAAAATTCCAACAGTTTAATTTTCTTATTTCTAGCTTTGTTTTTAAAGAATACATTGTAATAGTCAGACCGTAATAAGGTAAAGTTTTTACGCTAGATAAAATAAAGATTTAGATTTTTTGAAATTAGAAATTTATAGAAAATGCTATATTTAAATTCCAATTTCTTTTCTCGTTTATAGGCCAGCCCACTTTCTTTTAATTTTGTTTGAATTCTTTATAGCTCTGTTGTTAAAAATTTATGGATATATTGTTGGAAATTCTCTGTTCCAAATAACAAGTTTCCTTCAAATTTTAGTTCTCTGCAACTTTCATATAAACTTGAAATCAGCAAATCTGTTTAGTGTGATAATTACGGAATTTAGTTTTAAAATTCCATTTTTCTAACTATAAATGCCTAGTAAATTTTACATTTGAAGATCTGATATTGCTTTTTACAATTTCATATGGCTCCGGCTCTTAAATATTTAAACAACCAAGCTTGGAATAGTTTTACATTGTGTAACGGATTCGTGAAATTGAAATTAATTTTTATTTCACAAAAACGCAGCGCGTTTTAATGATACTGTTTCTAAGATTACGCATATTACGTTCACAAAATCATAAATATTCGGGATGTCAGTTCATGATTTATATTTTCATTCAAAACTAATTTGTTGCCTAATCCAGGCACTTTGGTGAAGTTGCAAAATGTAAACAAAGTACTATCAGGAAAACCTACATAATTCTTTCAAGATGAGCAACAATTACTTTCCTCCAAATTTCTATTTCTTGGCTTGTCGACCACGTAATTATCTATAAATTACAGCGTGAGTTCTTTAATTAATCCCACCTAGAGCAATCGGAGGCAGATCTGAGTGAAATTTCAACAAGTCTTTGTGTAACATCCGAGTGTAAATAATTCGGCGACTTGTAGTGCCGTCGCTGCTTGCAGCCCAATTTTGAGTAGCAATGTTGAAAAATACATTTCATGGCAATTTTCAGAAGCGTGTGACAATCGATTATGTGTTATTTTTTAATAGGCACATTCCGAGTTGATATTTATGCACTGATAACATGGCACACTTTAATGTTCTGTTTCCTTTCCGATTAGTGCTTACGCAATTAGATTAGTTTTATCCGCCGCGCTCTGCAGACATGTTATTGTTAATATGACATTGATTGCTGATGAGAAATTTACATTTTTGCGTTTGTTTAACATGACTGTAATTTGTAAATTGGTCTGAAAGGCGACGTTTTTTTAGCATTGTGCGGTTGCTGTACATTATTCCGATTTGTGTAATATTATATTGCGCATGTGAATTTTGATATAAAAAATCGGGAGTGTGCTCCCCTAGACTTTCTCGCATTCGCCTTGTTTTCTAGCAAATTTGAAAAGTTTATTGCAATGTATATACATACAGCGATAAAATTACATTTTCAGGTAACCACTACCTGTTCAGGTAAAGTGCCGCTTTAGGTTAACCTATCATACTGAAATTTTATATCTGGGAGTTTTTCTCAATAATAAATGTATGTGCAAAATTTCGTGCAAATACCTTGAAGCAAACTGGTACTTTACTTGAATGGATACCGCTACCTGTTTAGGTAAAATGCCACTTCCGGTTACCCTATCATGCTGAAATGTAATATCTGGTAGTTTTTTCTACATAAGAAATGTATGTACAAAATTTTGTTCAAATATCTCGAAGAAAACTGGTACTTTACTTGAAAAGGTACCGCTACCTGTTTAGGTAAAGTGCCACTTCCGGTTAACCGATTTCACTCAAAATTGGTCTGGAATCTACAAATTTTGAATAATGACTGTGTACATAATTTCAAGGGTCTAGCTTATTTCGTTTTTAAGTTATCGTGTTCACACATACACACACACACGCACATACACACACACAGACATAATTCGAAAAATGGATTTTTCGGACTCTAGGAGGTCTAAAACGTCAAGATTCGTCAAAATCTCGAAGTCGATTTTTTTGACGATTACAATACTTTCTCTATGCGAGAAAGTAAAAACATGTATTGACCAGTTAATGAATAATTAGCAAGCCAAACATCTACTTTGCAAAGCTATACACGCATTGGGCATGCCATCATTTCTTATACTTGAATCACTTCGCACAGGCTTTGTTTTGCATTCTACTTTAGTAGTTCCGCAGAGAGTTATTTATTGATTGGATGTACAGTTACGGACACCTCAAAGTGCACGGTTTTTTGTTACTATGGTTATTTTTGCGATTTTTCGGCTTATTAAATGTGGGTTTCTCCAATGGCGTTGCTCGTGGTTATAAGAATCGGTATTACTTTTTTAATGTTTGTATTTTAGTAAATTTTCAAAGTAAACAAACGATATAATAATATGTATTTAATAAATATGTATCAGTATCCAATTGCTACTACGCTTTGCAGTTTGTTTCGCATAGAGTTGACCACTGTTTTCTTCTCTCAGTTCCTTCCAAGCATTTCTTATTCTTTCCCATAATTAATCGGTTTTGTTTGGTGCAAAATCCCTGGTAGGAATTTTTGTAGTTAAATATCCCCAAACATTTTCGATGGGATTCAAGTCCGGACTTCTTGCAGGCCATGGTAATAAATTGACAGTATTCTCATCAAACCATCAATGAACAACCCCTGCTGTATGCATCCTGTGAAAATAATGTTATCAATTACGTTAACATAAACAAAATTCATTAATTATCTAATACATTACCTGTTGAAAAGTAAATTGATTAGGAAATACCTCTTTTACAGATGGCAGCATCACATTTTGCAAAATATTGCGATAATTTTCAGCATTCAGTCGACCATTAATTCTATAGCATGCTCCAGATCCGTGAGCATTGATCCATCTCCATACGTTTACAGAGAATCGCCCACTACTCCTTAAGGGTGGTTGAACATAATATTGCTCCTCAAATCTTGAATTTTGTGGTCTACACACCCTTAATCGTCAATTGGTAAATGATTGAAATACCTTTTCACCTGAGAAAACAGACGTGTTCCAAAAGTTGTCGATCTCATTCAAATAGTCATTTGCAAATTGTACTCTTCATTCTTTGTTCTCTGGTGTTAAAAATCTTTTCTTGCAGAAGTCTCTGCTGCCAACGATTTTTAATTTTGAAATTGCAGATCTTGCTCACATGCAAATCTGTTGCGACTCGACTCAGCGACCAGTTCTCTTTCAGTTTTGTAATAGCTCGCATTTTCTCTGCTTCTGACAAATGTCTGTGAATTTTCCGAGTTTTCAGTTCTATGACAGTTGATGCCAAACGTAAACGTCAAAACCCGACGTCTATGATTAGAATATCGTATTACAAGCTAAAAATCTGCCGTGCACTTTGAGTTGGCCGCAACGGTACTTATGTACTACATGTAATATTAGCTTTCAATTTTTAACTCGCCTTTCTCTTAATTATTCAAAGAAATAACAATTATACAGTCAATTTATTGCAATCTCACAAATTCTACTTTTGTTGCAGAGGCATAAAACATGTCTAATTAAAATTTCAGTAAAACCACTGTCGGGAAAATGCTTCCAGATATCACAGCCTATTTTGACTACAAAACTGTAATATCCCTCGTTTACTAACGCTGACAAATATCAGATCATAAATTGTGTAAAAAAAATTCACGTTCTTCTTATAATGCAGAAATCATTATAAGGCAGGTGTTATATTATAATTATATAATTTTGCATATTCAAATTTAATTAATTGTGACAGCATATCATAAGCGAGGCCATTTCTTGTTATTCTAACAGAATAATTATAAAAGAGGTGTATTTTATTTACCTGAAACAATCATGAAATGATGCAAAGAGAAATTTGAGAAAATATGACACGATGTATAACAAATAATTTTTATCTCTTTGTATAATGACTAATATAGCAGATGGTCTTGATTGGGTTGTATATAGTTCCACCGATGCGGATTACCACCGATTTGAATTGTTTTTCGGCTCTTTGAGAACTGTGTTAAGCACCACCGCATGAACTACTACCGAGTGGTTTTACTTCCACTATTGCGCTATTTTAATATGCACATTATAAAATCACCACCGAGTGGAATACCACCGATGCAATTGACAACGACATGGATTTCTACCGACTGAAATGAATTTGAAGAATTTGAAATCGAACTGGAACCCTATCGCATGCATTACAACATAATAAGTTACCTAAGCTATAGACTAGGTTATTATACAGGATCCGGCAGTGGCAGTGGAGATATTTCTAAAACTATGAGAGTTACATGAATATTGTGTATATTAAAGTTGTAGGTACGAAGGTGGTGCACATTACTAAAATAGTTTTGCTTATACAGGGTTGCTCAAAAAAGTGTGGCAAATCAAACTTACTTTCTTTAAAGTAAAATTCCCTATATTTGGGCAACTTAAAAGTTTTGCATTGCAATACTCATCATTTTTATATAAAGTTGTATCGGACTAACATCAACTGATTTGGAGATATTAACCATTTTATACAAAAAAACACTGTAAGCAACAGAAAACAATTGAAGGAACGCGTTACCAAAAAATTATAATTTTCGACTACCTTTCAAGTGTAAAATGGCGAATCTGGGTATTAATGCTATACAAGGTGCCCAACATTTGCAAATTTAATGATTTCGAATTGTTTTCCAATGGAATGCCCTGTATAGTTTTGCACAATGGATGGTTGTCAATAAACGAAGATCTAGAACGTTTGGATACAATTTCTAAACAACATGGACGAATTCTCAATTCAAACAAATTCACGGCGATTCTATTTGGTAATAATAGAGATAGAGTACTTAATCAAATTGTAATTAAGATCGATAATGCTATTTTACAACTTCAAGATACTGTAGTGAATTGAGGTCTCACTATAGATTACAAGTTACGTTTCAAAGAACATATTTCTAAATGTCTTAGAAAAGCATATGCAGTGTTAAAAATAATATTTCATAATCGATATATGTTTGATGCAAAAACTTAAGCTATATTGTTCACTTCACTTGTGTTATCTAAAGTAAACTATTGTGACGCTGTGTATGGTTTCAACATAGATTTTAGGGATAAACAAAGAATACAGCGTCTTCAAAATTCCTGTGTCCGTTTGATATACGGAATTCGTAAGTACGAAATGGCTAATCACATGCTGAGAGATCTGAACTGGCTAAACATGAGTAATCGACTAAATGCTGCTTGTCATTATCCTACCATTATAATTTATAAAAGTCCCCCATACTTGTATAACAAGATCAGTTTCAGATCTGTTGTACATAATTTAAATCTGAGGTTAAAGGGGCTTCTGACGCCACCTCTTCACTCTACCGCTCTATATGAGCGATCTTACTCATACCGCATTATAAAGGTCTATAATAATTTGCCCTCTCATCTAAAACTACTATGTAAGGGCAAATTAAGCAAAATTATTCATATTGTTGTTGGATGGTCTGGCACTTTGAATGCCTGCATTTGGAAAATGACACATTATTATTTTCAACATAGCATATTGTTTTAATTAAAATTAGTTATTAATTGTTGTAAGTTTTATTTTTTTTTGTGTAAGACTGCGAGCTATAACCGAATCTATATTTAATTTTATTAGGGTTAAGTTAGAGCAGTAGATAGTTTGTAACTGTTGAACTTGACTTCGCTTCTTTAAATTTTACTTATTATATACCTATATTTTTTGTTCGCTTTGTAATAACGGATAATAAAAGACATTATTATTATATCAGAAGATTTTTAAAATCTTAGAAATTATTAGATTTGCAAATGTTAAGCATCCTGTATAGCATTATTACCCAGAGGCACTTTTTTACACTTGACAAACGCATTTTTGGGTAACTTTTTTTCATCAATTGTCTTTTTTTGTACTTACAACTTCCGCCTAAAATTCAGTATTTTTTTGTATAATATCTTTAGTATCTCCAAAACTGTTAACTTTAGAACCATACAATTTTATATTAAAATGATTAGCACTTAGACGCAAAACTTCTAAGCTACTCATACAACTGTATAATTACAAATAATTTGGTAATGTAATTCACTTTTATACGTTTATGAGCAAATTTTATGTAACTCTCATAGTTTTAGAAATATCTTTCATCCCCGCATCGTTGCCGGACCCTGTATAAGGGGAAATGCAAAACTAATTAATATAAAAATCAGGATAGACTATATCGTTCAAGAGGCTAGAAACCAATTAAGAAGGCGTAATTTTCCTGAGTTTATATGTATTACATAGATACTTCAGTAACTACGGCGATATCGATTATACAAATCATTGTACCGGGTGATTATAAATGCTTTTTTCTACAGCCGTGATTTTAAACTGTTTCCAAGGGTCATATGCGGCGTGCTTTATGTTATCTATAAAACACGCCATTCCATTTAAAGCACGGAGTACTTTAAGAGTTTATAAAACCTTATTTGTGAAGATTAAAAGTACAGTTATTATATCGGACCGATTTGTATGCGGAGCCCCGGGTGCTCGATTGGAGAGGGTCGGAGCCCGATGGCCCCCTTGGAGGGGGGCGGAGCCCCGATGGCCCCCTTGGAGAAGGGTAAAGCTCCAAGAGCCCCCTTGGAAAGGGGCCGAGCCCTGAGGGCCCCCTTGGAGAAGGGCCGAGTCCCGAGGGCTCCCTTGGAGAGGGGCGGAGCCCCGATGGCCCCCTTAGAGAGGGGCGGAGCTCCAAGAGCCCGCTTGGAGAGGGTCCGAGCCCTGAGGGCCCCCTTGGAGAAGGGCCGAGTCCCGAGGGCCCCCTTGGAGAGGTGCGGAGCCCGATGGCCCCCTTGGAGAGGGGCGGAGCCCCGAGGGCACCCTTGGAGAGGGGTAGAGCTCCAAGAGCCCCTTGGAGAGGGGCCGAGCCCTGAGGGGCCCCTTGGAGAGGGGCCGAGCCCCGAGGGCCCCCTTGGAGAGGAGCGGAGTCCCGATGGCCCCCTTGGAGAGGGGTGGAGCCCCGAGGGCCGCTTTGGAGAGGGGCGAAGCCCCGAGGGCATTTAAGCTAACAAACTCCTCGGCTGTAGAAAAAATATTGAAGCCAACTCGTGTTTTACAGTTTAAAAATCTCAGTCGATCATAAAATTCTCGCTTCGCTCGAATTTTAACATGATCGACCTCGATTTTTAAATCCTCTGTAAAACACTAGTTGCCTTAATAGCTATTTTATTATACCTGCATCAGAATCGCCATTTAAAGCACGCCTGAGCGTGCGAATACAGTCGATTAAAGCTCGCCGAGCTTTAAAGGTTGTCAAGGAAACGACTGAATGCAACAACGGACATGGACGCGACAACAACGTAAATAATTCTCGTAACTATAGTAGCAATATTATTATGCCCTCTCGATTTATCACGACAAAAATTATTTCTTAGTTTTTAGTGCGTACTTTATTTCCAGTATTGAAGGTATAATAAAAAATAGCGTAAAGTATTCGTGGATAACTGGTCTTTAAATCACTTGCTCTATTTCGAGCACTCCGGCTACGCCGTCGTGCTCGAAAACTCGCGCGTGTTTTAAAGACCTTGTTATTCACTCATACTTTAATATACTATTCCAAGTTCTCTTTGATATAATTTGCCACCTTGTTCTGACGACTAAATGGACTACACAATAATCATGCCATTTAGTGAATGTCAGTACTGCCACATATCCAAAGTTTGTTAAGTTTTCTTGTGGCGTTCTAACTTTTCGTATCCCCACTGTTTTGTGTTATTGAAAAGTCTTTTTTAAGACTATAACGTTTATTTAGCTAATAAGTAATAGCTTAATAATAATTAATGCTTATAACTTACAGTTTTAAACAATCTTCAGATTTCCATAATGAACTATACCGTTGAACACGACACTTTTATCGTTATGGCCTATTACAGCACTGCAGTTCTTGAAAATGGATCCTGGAAATACTCTGTTCTGGCTTGCAAAGACCAATTTCTGGCAAGACTTCCAGATCTTCAAGTACAGGAAGATTGTTGCGGAAACATATTGGAATCGTCAGGGAGACCTGGTGTATCGCAAGAAGTTGTAGAAAATGTGAGGCAGAGTATCGAAGAAAATCCCAGATTGTTTCTGCGAAGGTTATCATAATAATTTGATGTTGATTTCAGTACTTGTCAAAAGATTGCCACGAAGACTTTACATCTTCATCCCTATAAATAAGCACTATTCAAGCCACCAGACTATGAACATCGTATTCAGTATTGCAACTGGTTTGAACATAATTTGAACAACAATGACTCTCTTTCTTCACTGATGAGGCATAATTTCATTTATCTGGATATGTTAATTCATAGAATTACAGGATATGGAGCGCCGAAAATTGTCACACTTGTATTAAAACACCTTTGCGTCCATTGAAAATTGTGTGTGAAAAGTGTGGTTAGCTATTTCCCGTAGGCGTATAGTTGGGCCAATTTCCTTCCGTGAGCGAGTTACTGCTCAGGTTTATAGGGAACAGATTTTACAATTGTTCATTAACCAGTTGCATGATGACGAATTGAATAAATGATACTTTCAACAAGATGGTGCCACAGCCCACACCGGACATGTAACGATAGCTTCAAGGACATTTTGATGATCGAATTATAAGTAGAGGAACAAACATTCCTTGGCCCTTCTTTGGTTTTGGATACATTAAAAACACAGCAATTCTTCAAAGTTAAGCTAAAAACATCTTCTGGCCAATGTTTACTATGAGTTTTCCGATTTAAGATTTGTTGAAAATTAAGACTGTCTTGTTTTATTGACTATAGTATTTTGTTGTTACTGTATTTTTCTGTAGATGACTATTTCTGTAAATGCATTGTATTTTTTTATGTTTTTATATTTTAACGAGAATTGTGACATATCTAAGCATCACGGTGTATATTATTATGAATAAAATACTACTACTACTACTACTATCGTTGACAAGCACAGAATGGAAAATTTAGATCAACTGATGTTACAAATTGAAAATTTCTGTGCTAATATAGGACAAGAAATGTTGCAAAACATATTTGAAAATTAAAAAAAGACGTAAAAGAATCTGCTTGCAGCAAAATGGGACTCACTTTCAACATTTACGTTAGATTAGTGCTTCTAAATTGTAATAATTTTTTTATATGTTTCAATTTATTAAACATTAATGCAAAAACCTGTTTCAGTGAACCGGTAAATAGTTGTTAAAAACACGTTCGCATAGTTTGCAAAGCCAATTTGATGGAACAGCATTTATAATCACCCGGTATAATCAGTAGTAATACTATAAGTACTTCGATATTATCGGGTTATACTCGTATGTCGATAACTTGTTGCACAATAATAATAGAGTGTCTGACAGAATAATCCTCCCGCTTCTCGGTCGAATTATTTAAACTGTCAAACTGATATGATTTGTTATCGTGCAGGAAGTTTGAGACGTATAACTTGAAAACGTTCGAAGTACGCATTGCATTTAATTTATAATATTTTATTAACAGCTCTATTTATTTGTATTGATCTAACGAAGTCGTCTCCATACTTCGTTGTGTATTGCATTGCCTAGTGAAATTACTCTAGTGCAATCGATTTAAGATAACTTAACTGAATCCAGCCATCTGATTGGCTGATATTGGTGCGAATAAAATACAATCGAAACTCGACGTAGTACCTAATCGATTAGTTTCGATCGGCTAGTTATATAATATATGATGATACCATTCAAAATCCACAAAATCCCCATTTGGGCCACGTATTAATAAGTGGTATTATCGTTCTTGTGTTTTCAATTTTAAGCTGTCAGCTGTCAATGTCATGCCATTTCCAACGAGTTTTTTAGAATGATGCATTAAATACATTTTTAGTGTAATTCCCCTAATGATATTCATGGTATAATCTAACCGAATAATCACTAAATGATTTAAGAATTATCAATTACTTTTGCTTACAAACTTGTTGCTTTGTAGAAACACCACTCGCCGTCGACTCGTGTTATTTCTAAGCAATCCGTTTCATGAGAAATAAAAAGTATTTTTGATAATTCACAGTAGTCTCGTGGTATTATTACTGAACATACAATAACAATTATAAGAGCAACAAAAAATAGAAGGCACTATTTCACACTAGAAAAAATAAAAAGTAGAGCAAATGAACATATTGAGATACCTAATGAAAAGATATAGGACAAAAGACGAGTGAACAGCTGATATGCGATGAAGTTTCAGCGCAATAAAAGCGGCTTTCTGAGCGGAACGCAAATACTTTACATAAGGAAAGTGGGAGATATGAAGTATACAGAAGCAAATAATGAACAGATGAACAGACTCATAAGCAGAGACATGAGATTTTGGAAAAAATAGAAGGAAAACGACAGGAGAAGATTGGGAATACAACATGCAGAGAATAATTGGGTGTAAAGTCGATTGAGAAAGTAGTTAACGAAACGAAATTAAGATGGCTAAAATATGTAAATAGAATTAGAGTACTTTTATATAGTAAGAGTAGGGCAAACGATGACATTTAGGGATCCATGAAGCGAAGTTAGTCACAATTTCACAGTCGACTATATTAATATAATGAAGGGATTCATCCTGTGAAGTTAGTTACAACTGTCATAGGTTATAGTTAACTATAAATTATTTTGTATTTAGTCGTGGTAAGAAGTTGAAACTAAATGTGCTTAATGCCATGTAATACACTTTTATTTATTAACTAGTAAATACAGTGGTATTAAGCCAACTTTATATTCATTTTTTGTTCACATCTAGACCTGAGGAACATAGATTGAATAATATTTAAATGTAGGACTCCAAATAGTAACTCAATCTTAACATTTTATACTGGCTTGCTTCCATCTACTTGTAATAACTCCTAAAAGAAAGGATTTATGAAATAAAAAGGAAATTAAAATCACACTAGTTTTCCTACCTAACATGAAAACTAAAGCGTACTCCAAAATGATTTTCACATATTCTTGGTCGTTTGGATTTATAATTTTCTCTGTTGATGCTGTTTAACCAAATTTGTTTTGTTGCTGGATTTTTGAGTATGCTTACAGGATGTATACCATTTTCTTAACGGTTATTACACCCCGACACGCAACAACCGGTCATGATAATAAAATATGTACTTACTTCGAAAGTGCAATAAATCTGACTATTCAAATAACTTGTCGTCTATCAAAAACTGTCCAATAAAAATACAAGATTTGACGTCTTTGAGCCAATAAAAATGAACTATATTGACAATTTTCACTAGTGAAAATAATCGACAATTTTCACTAGTGGTATAGTGAATATTTTAAACAAATGTGATTTTTATTAGAAAAAGTCAATATTAGTGTTCTGTTACTATAGAAATTGCGTAGTTTGTTGCTAGATTTACTGAAAAATAATTTGAAAAGATAGTTTGATTCATTGAATAGTCCCGCGAATGCCATTCTTAGTCAAAGTTAAGTAGAATATTTTTGCTGTGGTATCACTCATGTTCATTGCGCTTAGGATTAGGACTCGTGCTAGCGCACTCGTCCTAATCGAACCTAAGCTCAATAGACATTCGTGATACCACAGCAAAAAGATTCGACATAACTTTGACTACTCATGGTATTATAAGTGACAATTTCAATGTCACTAATTCAAAAAATCGAAAGCACACGTGCCAACTAAATTTTTAAATTCTAATGGGATCCAAAAGGGATCCAACCAATGAAATGCTGTTGCCGCGTTTGCTCTACTCTTACTATATACAGGTACTCTAAATAGAATGAGAAACAACAGAATCGTTAACTATTTGAAGCATTATTAGAAAAAATGAACAGAGTAGGAGGACTAAAGAATACATGGACTGAAAGGGTAAGAATAGCAGCGGAGCAGAAAAGACTGTAATGGAACAGTGATACAAAAAGCGCATAATGGTGTAAAAAACCTCTAAGTGACAAGGGATTAAAACCAACCGACATTAGGATTAAGTACGTACGTATCTCGAGGTAACTATTGAACAGCTGTTCACTATCACGTTTTCAGTAGGCGATGGTTTCTAGAATTTGAGTTAGCACATAATCGTCTTATTTTTGCTTACATGTCGCAAAGAAATGTTTCCTTCAAGTGGAGTTAAGATTAAAAACGTTAATGTCATTGATTAATTGCCCTCAGTGTTGTTCCCAATTTGATGATTGACGCACATGCATTGTCGTAACAGAAACGAAACCAGCTTGCAAAAGGTTGGATCTAAATCACGCTTAAAGCTGCGATTTAAATTGGAGCGAACCAAATGCATTGACCTTGCTCGTTCTGTCGTCATTCATACCACAAATTTTGACTTTCCCTTCGTTTTTCTGCTACGCAACTTTACAACAAAAACTGGTACCCCTGCGGCTACCGGAGCGTTACCATCGATAATACTGTGTCATCTTTTGAAATGAGGAAGACAACTTTCAAACACTGAGCACATTATAATTGGTTTTTCAGAAGCGTATGGCCACTTTCTTAGATCACATCTGAACATGTAGATCGCCTCTACTTTTGCTTTCACTTCATTACACTTGGTCCATTGCTCGGAAAAGGGAGCAAGCAGACGGCCCAACTGCTTACGACTAGAAAGCGGCAGAAAAAGACCTCTCGATGTGAACTTTTATTGACTTAACTAAGAGCTCTTGCATCTTTACATAGTTGCTTATTCTATCACTTGCACGCAGACTCCAGGTACGCTATGAGGTCCGCTCGGTCTTGGGGCTTCTTCAGGCCCGCGAACACCATCTTTGTGCCCGGGATGTACTTCTTCGGGTCGGTGAGGTACTCGTCCAGGGTGGCCTTGTTCCAGGTGACGCCCTTGCTCTTGTTCGCGTCCGTGTAGCCGAATCCGGCGGCCTGTCCCGATTTTCTTCCGATCATCCCGTTTAGGTTGGGGCCCACTTTGTGCTTGCCTCCCTTTTCCACGGTGTGGCACTGGGCGCAAGCCTTCGTGAATATCGCCTTGCCCTTTTCTTTGTCACCCATAGTCGATGATGATGAGTGATGAGCGCTAACATATACTGTTAATTTGACTTTGACAGGTATGTGAAAATGGGTGATTGTTTTCCATGGCTGTAGTTATGTTACCAACATTTGCGTATTTATACTAAATTTCAAATACACATGCAGTACTTGGAACTAAGTAGTAATCATAACTACGACTGTGATTGGTCCGAATACAGTCATCATTACAACCATCTGAAAATCACATATTATTTATCCAACACCGTGAGTTATTAAGCCCATAACTATGGTGATTTTAGGAATTTAAAGTAGCCTATAAGTCACTAGTGAGTTATAAACGATAAGTCACTAGTGTGTTATAAACCATAAGTCACTCTTGATAAAAAACAATTGAAAATTTCATTTTATTCAGAACACATTACAGAACATATTACATCCATAACACAATATTACATACTCAATATAATACATTTTAGAACATCACTTATTAATATTAATATTTATATTAATGTCAATTGCATAGTTGTTGCTTCTAGTCATTTGACAATTTACATTATTATTGGAAATTTCATTACGTGATTCTGCTCTATTCACTACAATACTTGGAGCAGCGGCGGTGGTGAACTCAGAACCTCCTTGAATTTTTCTTGCCGTGTTAATTTTTTCTCCCAACGACTCCTCAATGTACCCCTCTGCCACAGTAGACGATTTCCATCCACCGTGGCGTTTAAGCGGTGTTATGTCGCCTCCACCATTAACCAACAGTGTAGCAGAAGACCGTCGCAAACTGTGACCAGTGTAAGCCTCTGCATGTGGTAGTTTCAAGTAAGATGCGATTTGGAATGGCACCTTACACAATGTATTTATTCCAACTGGTTGATCCGTGCATTTTTGATGTTTCTAATAATTCAAAAAAATCTACGGTGTGGTACCTTAGCAGGTTGGTTGTAATGAAATATAGTTTCAATAGAGATCAAAAGGACTGACAGGATATCCCTCGTTTATGACAGTTGATCCCTTGTCTTTGATGTGCTCAACACTCAAACTTGTCAGCTCATTACAACGGCATGCCCCTGCAATACCCATTATTAGTGCAACCTATGAAACATATATTTAAATAGGATTTACGGAAATCAAATAGGCACTCTCTCACCTTCTCCATCAGATATTCACTGTCCGGAGCACTTCTTAGACTCTGCTCAATATGTTCCTTTTCCAAAATCTTGGCTCTCTTTGGTTTATGTGCTCTTGACTCACTTTCAAAAAAGATATAAGCCTACCATATTTCCATATGTCGACATTTTATGAAATTTTAACGTTGCTTTCAACATCGAGTATTTTGTCCACATTGACGAACCTACAGTTTTCTTTCCAATTTCAACAAAATACGCCAACAATATTTCTTCGTGTATACCACTAACTCTTTTGTCTTCTCTCCAGGACTTGAATATCCCGAATTCTTTTTCATAAATATCCTGAGATTTCTTGGATATTATTTTCGATAATGCTAGTTTAGCATCGTTTTGAATTCCAGCCGGAACAAACACTTTTTCTTCCATTAGGTATTTGGCGTCGTTT
Source organism: Agriotes lineatus (assembly GCA_940337035.1). Lineage (NCBI taxonomy): Eukaryota > Metazoa > Arthropoda > Insecta > Coleoptera > Elateridae > Agriotes > Agriotes lineatus. Next base: position 2,693,249 of record OW679199.1, on the reverse strand, counting down.
TTGCGTTTGACACTTTTGTGAAACTAAACACGATTATTATTTCAATGTAAACAAAACTTTTATGTGCCATGGTGATCGCGTCAAAGGCTTCCCATAAATTGAACTACTTTAATAATTTGTTAAATAAAAATGTCACAACTGTCATCAGAAAAAGGATGAGTTTTAACGAAATTCTGAAGGTGTTGGATAATAGTTATTTACTATACAAGTGGGATAACAGCATCATTAATATACGTGTGTGTAAGTTACAAACGAGTGCGTAGCACGAGTTATGTAAGCACACAAGTATATTAATGATGCATTATCACACATGTATTGTACAAAATTTTATCTACGACTGCCTAAAATTGAGAAAAGTGCATTAAGAGAAATGTCAGATCTGTCATTTTCAAAAATATTTTAGTAGGCAAATGTCATTATGTAATTCATTTGACACTATTTCAGTTACGTAATGAAGTCATTACACAACTCAGTTGCGTAATGAAACCATTACATAACTGAGTGGTGTAATGAGCTTCATTACCTAACAGAAATAGTGTCAAATGAGTGAGGTAATGAGTTACTTATCCCACCGGAGTAGATAAATGGCATTATGTCATTCATTTAACACATTTCAGTTAGGTAATGAAGTCATTACACAACTCAGTTGCGTAATGAAACCATTACATAACTGAGTGGTGTAATGAGCTTCATTACCTAACGGAAACAGTGTCAAATGAGTGACGTAATGAGTTACTTATCCCACTGGAGTAGATAAAATTATGTATGGAACTCGTGTGTTATCAGTCATAAGTCACTCTTAAAAACTAAGCCACTCGCACAAAGTGCTCGTGGCTTACCCGTTTTTTCTCGTGACTTATTTCCCTTATAACACACTTGTACCATAACTAACTATTTCAAAATTGTCAATTTGACAAACCGATAGATGGTGGACAAAAAAAGGCTGGCCTACAACGGTTATTTGAATTACATACGATACAATTATTGTAAAACATGAGCAGTCAAACTTAAACTTTTCTGGTGTAAAACTGAGTTTGAATTTAGAGCGCTACCTAGTGCATTCTTGTTGAAGTTTAGTATTGCAGAATTTATTGAGAAAACTAAACTACTTGAAAATTGTATAACCTGCGCAAATATGCAAGCAATTATATTGAATTCAAAATAGTGGTGCTTCAGAAGAAATTGGATGGATAATGTTGCAACTAAATCACTTTCATAGTTATTTTTTAAATAGGTCTTAAATACACGGAAGAGAAAATGCATAAAGACAAAACAGTCAAAATTGGGTACCAGAAAGTGGTAACAGACGATATAGAGTGAAAGTGGAAGAAGGTAAAAGCAAAATTAAATGAAGAAAACGGAAATAAGGCGATAGAAAGACGGTGCATTACACAAGCAAAGAAAATGAACATGATCAAGGACACTACCAAACGAGACAAGTTAGAAACACACAAAAATAGCTGAGAAAAAATAACAATATAATAAAATCAATGCGGGGGTAAAAGTAAGAACTTGGAATATGAGGAGCCTGACAAAAAGAGAAGATAAATTAGTACAAGAGAGCTGGAAGATAAAACTAGATACTATTGGCTTAACAGGGACAAAAATAAAAGGTAAAGGTAATTTTGAAATAATGAAAAAGGTTGGAAAATATTTTCTGTAAGTAAATTGAGCTTATAAGTACTCTGTAATATGTTAATACCTTAGAACAGAAAATAGACAGAAAGGCGCATTTCTTTTAACTAGGCTGTAATATCTAGGCAACGGAAGCAGCCATTTTGTAAAACCCATGTATGGCTAATCAGATGTGATACCTGACAGTTGTTTGGGAATTATGGTTAGTTGTGCAGCCTGTGGCTGCTCTCAGACCCCAAATAACAGTAGTTTGCGCATTACATTCCTCCAGTAAGTATTAATATTATATACACAACAATAGTCATGGGCGTAGAAGGGAACGTATAATAGGGTCATAACTAATATAAATTTAATACAGAGTGATCCATAAAGTGCGCATCATAGGGGTAACTTGTTTATTATCAATTTTTCGTAAAAATATAATTCTGATATAATCAAAAATTATAAAATATTTACTAATTCTAGATACGTTAGAATGACAATAGCTTATTTTGCATCAAAAAATTGATGAGGCATTACTTTTTAAAAAGATTGAGAAAATGAGAAAAGGTATATATTTTAATTCTAAACAACTTTCTTAAGTAAAAATTTTTGATATCAAAAATAGAGGTCTCTTATTCTTGATCCAAAATAAGATTCCTATAAAATGGGAGATTTTAAATTTTTGTTTTGTTTAATTTATTTTACACTTGGATTTCTTGAAGCTTAGCACTATGGGGCTGTTACAAATAATTTGATAATTTCGTTCTAGCTTTCCAAAGGATGAAGGAAGGAAATTAAGTTGGATGAAAATTGTAAAGCGAAAAAACTGGACTGCAACACATGCGAGTGTTCTGTGATCACAGCATTTTAGTGAAGATAGCTTTGGTCGATCATCCTCATTGAAAATCAGATTGTTTCCTTCAGCTGTGCCTACCATTGACGTAACAAGATTAAAATATGTAAGTATTAATGACTAGGTACGATATTGAATAATATGCTTCGTAATATCACTTCAGGGCTCTTCCTGTACAGAGCTTTGACACACGTATTATTTAGTTGTTAGCAAAGGACAAAACACACACTCTATAGCAGGGGAGCTCAAACGGTCGATCGCGATCGACAAGTCGATCGCGAGTGCTTTTTGAGTCGATCTCGAGAAAAAATTTCCGATATAGAACTATTCACAGATTTTATTTTAGTAGGTAGGTAACTAAAACAAAATGTAATGAATAAACAACTAAAATTTATTCGATCCACAATTAGGCCAGAATAACCCCCTCATCACTTTCTTTATCGTAATAACCCCCTGCTAGCGGCAAAAGGCGACTTTATCAAAGGAACGCGCGGTACTTGTCAAAGAAAAGCCGCGTTTTTGATTCCCGCCGATTATTCCAGAAACTTCGGGCGGCGTGTTTGGCGGGAACATTCGAGACTTCGTTCACGCCGATATATGTGTTGCGCCTGCAGGAATAGGAGTCAGTCTGAGATGTAACTTGAAGGCGATACGTCGATACAAAGTTTATTAATAAATAGTACAAAATGAGTGCGGCGAAAAAAAGTAAAACGTATCATTTTAATAACGATTGGGAGGAAGAATTTTTCTTTTGCATGGTAAAGGATAAGTGCATTTGTCTCATTTGCCGTGCGTCAGTTGCAATACCTAAGCGTGGGAACTTAGAGAGGCATCATAAAACGGTTCATAAAAACTATGAAAAGGATTTTCCGTCACAGAGTGAATTAAGAAAACGAAAAGTACGTGATTTGATAACTTGTTTGAAAAAAGAACAAACCATGTTCACAAGACCAGCCAAACAATCAAAAGCTGCAACGATCGCGTCATTTAAAATATCTCATATATTGGCGAAACACAAGAAACCATTTGAAGACGGATCGGTTATGAAGGAAGCATTTATTGAAGCGGGTGAAACTTTATTTGGTGATTTTAAAAATAAAACAGAGATTATGTCTGCTATTAGAGAACTTCAGTTATCTCGTCCGACTGTCACAAGGCGTGTTGAAGTCATGAGTCAGGACTTGGCAGATAAACTAAAACATGATATCATGGAATGTACGTACTTTTCTTTACAGTTCGACGAATCCACCGATATGACGGACACTGCCCAGCTGTGTATTTTTATTCGAATGGTATTCAATGACATGTCGGCTAAGGAAGAGTTTTTAACAATGATTCCTCTGAAAGGAACTACCCGTGGCGAAGATATATATGACGTTTTCTTCAATTTTGTAACAAACTACAAGCTACCAATATATAAAATAGTGTGCATTACAACCGATGGAGCACCAGCAATGACTGGAAACAAAAACGGTTTTGTGGCATTGTGTCGAGCTAATGACGATTTCCCTTCATTTTTCTCCTTCCATTGCATTATACATCAACAAGTTTTGTGTTCAAAAGTTCTAAACATGGAGGAGATTATGGGCATAGCAATAAAAATTGTGAATTCCATCCGTGCACGTAGCTTGCAACGACGGCTCTTTAAATTGCAGTTGGAAGCTAATGAGTCAGCTGAACACACCGATTTAGTTCTTCACACGGACGTCCGGTGGTTGAGTCGCGGAAAATTCCTAGAAAGGTTTCAAGAATTATTGCCCGAAATAACAGCTTTTCTGGACGAAAGAGGTGATGACACTCAGACGCTGAAAAACGGAAAATGGCTGACTGATTTGGCATTTTTGACAGACATCACAATGCATTTAAACACCATTAACTTGGAGCTTCAAGGTAAAGGAAAAACTATTATTGAGATGATTAGCGCAATAAGCGCATTCAAAAGTAAATTGCAACTTATGATAGATCAACTGAAAAGAAAGGATTTGAAACATTTTCCGTCTTTGAAAGCAAGGATTCCTCAGTTGAATTATGATATTTATGAGGCAGAATTATCAAATATTTTGGGACAATTCGAAAAACGTTTTTTATGATTTCAGTAAATTGGCAAATATCGCATCCTTTATGAGTTATCCTTTTTCGTGTAAAAACATTGAGGAATTAGCTACTGAAATAGCAAGTCAGTTTAACATGGAATCATGTTCTGTTGAAAATGAGTTATTGCAGATTATATCAGATATACATCTCAAAGCCACAGCATCTGATACAAAATTCTGGTGTTTTATATCTCAAGATAAATATCCGAATCTAAGGCAAATCGCCCTTCAGCTGACGGCAATGTTTGGGTCAACTTACTTGTGCGAGTCTGCATTTTCTGAAATGAAGGTAATTAAGTCAAAATATCGCAATCGACTAACTGACGATCATATGTCATCATGCTTGCGATTAGCACTCGGTAATTACGTACCATCTTATGAAAAGTATGCCGAGGATATGCAGTGCCACGCTTCAACATCCAAAGTCACTCTTTAGTTAAGTTTAAACACTAGAACTCGTTAGTTTTGTAAGAACCAATAAACTCGCAATTTTGAATAATTATGTGTTTTTTTTTCATTGACATTTTAGAGCAGACCTTGACTAAAAAAATGCATATTGTGTGGAAAACTAATATCTATGCCACGATACACCCTACCTAGACGACAATCCTGCATCACACATACTTGCAGCCTCTCAGAGTCGATCGATCGTAGTCTAACAATATTAAGGTAGATCGCCAGCAGTTCAAGTTTGAGCACCCCTGCTCTATAGAATTCGACGGAAAAGTGTCCTCGGAAGCTAAAAATTGACCCGCTTGGAAATTTTCATCAAGGATATTATTTTACAAAACATACGGGTGGTACATTTTTGATGTGCCACCTGTATTATAGTACATATATATTGCCGTTGCTGCCACTAGAGAAATACCTTCATTTCTTATTTCAGGTAAGGACCTTCAATCCGATTATTAAAAGACCTGCTGAAGATATTGAACAGCCTGGGCCATCCAAAATTCAACACATTTCACACTCTGAGAATGTTGAGTTATCAACGTCAACTTGTACGCCTTCACCTACCCCAGAACCTTCACAGCAGGATACACCTCGCAAAAAGCAGCTGAAGAGAAGGGTCCGGAACTGCACATGAAGCAGTGTCTTCAAGCCCGAAAAATACGAAATTTGCAGAAGTTATCCTGGCGCCAAAAGAGAAGAATTTCTTCACTAACGGAATTGATACATGAGTTGAAGAAAAATAATTTCATATTAGAAGAGCATGAGGATATGCTTTTAAATAATTTTCGGTCAAACAAGGATATTATTGAAAGACTTTTTCAGAAAACCCAGAAGAGGAGTGTAAACAAAAAGTATGAACAATCAGTGAGGGCATTTGCTGTAACGCTTCATTTTTTTTTCGCCCAGAGCCTATTACTATGTTAGGGAAAAATTCCAGAATTGTCTACCACATCCAAAAACTTTGGCAAGATGGTATTCTTCAGTAAATGCTCAGCCTGGTTTCACATCAGAGTCCTTCGAAATCCTAAAGTCAAAGATAACAAACACTAAAGAATCTAATTTAGTGTGCTGTTTGGTTTTTCATGAAATGGCTGTTCGTCAACACATAGAGTGTGATGGGAAAAGTATTACGGTTATGTTGACTTTGGAAATGGGATACACGATAATTGTATGCAACTTACCAAAGAAGCATTGGTGTTTATGATTGTTTGCATCAACGAAGCATGGAAATTATCAGTAGGTTATTTTTTTCATCTCAAGCATCAACAGCGAACAGAAGGCTTCATTAACCAAACAGTGCCTCAGATTATTAAAAGATGTTGGAATTGTAGTAACCAACCTTACTTTTTATGGATGCCCCACTAACTTCAGCATGTGCAGTTTGATATGCTGCAGGCTGAACAACTTCGATCTGAAAACAGATTTTTTGTGTGACGGTCAAAAATACCTCGTAATGCCCTATCCTGCACACATGATAAAATTAGTAAGTAATTGTTGTGCTGAAAAAAAACTCTAATGGTTATTAATAATAGTGACACGATTAATTTTGATTATCTCGTAAAATTGAATGAGTTACAGGTAAAGGAAGGACTGCACTTAGGTAACAAACTTAGGGAACAACAATTCCCTTTTTTAAACAAAAGATGAAAGTCAAATTGGCAACGCAACTGTTAAGTCGTTCAGTCGCAGAAGTTCTGTTGTATTGCAAGGATAAATTAGATTTAACACAATTCCATGGTTGTGGCCCCACAGCTAAATTTATATTATTAATTAACTAGCAGTCCAGTGAGACAAATGTCTCATTTAATAAAACAAGAAAGACCGTTTTGCAAATAGAACGCGTATTCACCACACGTACGTATATGACGTCATTGTTGGTAGCAAACTACCAGTCGCATTCGCCTTGATAAAATTTGTCTAGAATCTAACCTAAAAAGTTAGGATTAGGATATAATTAAGATAATAATTAGTGTTAGAGACTGAAATTTGGTTCCTGGCCTGACATGACCATTCCAAACATATAACTTTAATAACTTTTTTCTCTATCTCTTACGGTTTGGCTGCTGAAACAGCGTCCCAGACAGACAAAACAACGTCCCGGACAGACACGTCTATTAGATAAAGGATGATGCCTTTGATATTCTGAATTCACGGAAACTGAGCGCTTTTGATTATAAACAAGCAGCATGTGCTCGAAATATTGAAGGTCTCAAAGTATTCTTTAATAACTTCAGTGAATACATGAATAATCTAAAACTTACCGATGGGACGCCAATCTTACATTCTAATCGAAAAACAGGTTTTATTGGTCTGTTGGCAGGCCTTAAGACTTTGATTGGGATATGTGACCAAGCTGTTATAACCAATGGTATTTTGAAATTTATTCCTGCTTATAAATTTAGCCAGGATCACCTGGAATTATTTTTTGGAACTATTAGATCCCAGGGGGATATAATAATAATCCCACTTGCAGGCAATTCACTGCAGCGTATAAAAAAATATTAATTCATGCGGAAGTTAGGGAAGGTGGAGCAGGAAATTGTGTCCCAATAGAACAAATTAACATGTTAAATGTTAATTCAAAAAATAAACCACCAGAGCAGATCATAAATGAATCAGTTCCAGACCCTGACAATGTTAATTTTGATGATAAAGACTTTAACAATAAGGCCACTGCAGATTTTGTAAAGGACCGTGATTACTTTTTTCACCCCGATTCTTTGTCCTCGTATAGTTTCGAGGTGGTAACTTACATTTCAGGATTTATAAGTTTCAAACTAGGTAAAAAATTAAATGTGAACATTGCATTTCCGAACTCTACGGGGAGAAGGAAAATTTTCTCAATTCCTTCATATATCACAAATCCAAAGGAGGATTGAGCTATCCAAGTGAGAGTGTGGTAGTTGTTTGCATTCAGTGCGAGAAATTTCTTAGAAGTGAACAGTTAAAAAGTAAACCTATTAACAAAAATGTTATATCCTTTATGTCCTACCAGTACATTAATTAAAATAATAATTAATGACTCTATTTTAAGGTATCTTAGATACAAAATAACGCTCCAGGGCAATTATTTTCTTCATACGAACACTAGGGTTATTATGAAAAATTAGCAGTATTTGTTTCCATGGATGCAACCTTTATTTCAAAAATTATGCACCACTGTCACAATGAAAATTAATGACAGCTCATCTAATGTCACAAATCTAACTTAGATCAGCTAACTAGATACTATATCATAGTAATTATATGAATTGAATATGAATATGAATTAGGTAAGAAAATTGGTAGGACATAAAACCTTGAAGGCACCACAGGCATTATGAGCTAAGAGCCCGCGATTGTTGTACACACCTCGGGCCAAAGGCCCTCGGTTAGTACACTAACAATCTTGGGCTCTTATTTTACTCATAATGCCCCTTGGTACCTTAATAACTATAAAGGTTCTGTACTATTTCCAACATAAAATATTGTTTCCACATATGGTGATGCATGATGTTACGCCCTTCGAAAATCATAAACCATTGCTAATTAAAAGCATCTGTATCGCATATGTGGAGACAAGGATACATTTTATTTGTCCTATCACTACTGATATAGTGAGAAATATGTACACAAAGTTGATAATATTTAAAGGACAATAATAAATCTACTGCAAACACATTCTGGTTTTTTAATTAGTTAGTAATTTAATACAATTTTTAAATTTTATATTTTGTTTGGATGTGTAAATTAAAAAAATTAATATCTAATAGGATAATCTTTTGGATAGAATCCTAAAAATTTATTTTTAATAAATACGAGCCCTAACCACTATATATTCGGCCATTTCAATCATTTTACTCTACTAACGTTAAAACAGGATTTTATGAGTGGACGGAGGACAATTAAGGCACCGAATTTGCTTTTCTGTTAAAAATATTATTACATATCTTCTACATTTTTTAGGTTTTTATTTTTAAAAGTTGAATAACGTTTTTTATTCAATCATAAATCTCTGTTTTTACGTGAAGGATATAAAGGATATAAAATTATTAGAATGGCCGAATATATAGTGGTTAGGGTTCGTATTTAGTACAATTAGAATTGTTAATGTGCAGCAAACAATTTCAATAGTTTTATGCAGTAATTGAAATTGCTGCCTCAAATTGTGTGATTACAAACATCTGGTTTTTAAAGAAATGAATGTAACTCAATTTTTTTAATTTTATATTTTTTATTTTGTGTAAATTAAAAAAATTAACATTTAATTGGATAAGCTTTTGGATAGAATCCAAAAATTTATTTTTAATAATTTTTTTTTGGTATGGGGTGTGGTTCGCGTCCACTGCAGTGTATATTTAGTACAATTAGAATTGTTAATGTTTATAATTATTTGTAATCACACAATCTGAGGCAGCAATTTAAATTACAGGCAGTGACTGAAGTCACACAAACTCACATGTAGTCATAAATCACATAGTGTAAAGTGCACTTAATAAAACTGTTGAAATTGTTTGCTGCACATGCACCCTCTCGATATGGTACGCCACTGGCAAAAAGGAAACAACCATCCGCCATTTTGAAAACCCATCGGGCTCGCACGGATTTCTTATAAATGCGGCTTCCTGTCTATTTTCTGTTCTAAGGTTAATACTTACTTACTTATCCGGCGTTACAATCCTTTGTGGATTCTAGCCTCTTGAATTATTTTGTTTCATCGGGCCCTGTCTCCAGCTGCTCTTTTCCAGTTGGACACATTAAGAACTCCGACGTCTCGTTGTACTCCGTCTACCCACCTCTCTCTCGGTCTACCTCTCGCTCGCCCATAGTTCGGTGTCCAGAACGTTATTTTTTACAGTTCTCGTAGAAAAAGGTTGGAAAATATTTTGTGTAAGTAAATTGAGCTTATAAGTACACTGTAATATGTTAATACTCCTGACCAATTTTTAGATTTTGATATTTAAAATCTAATGTTCAGGTTGTAGAAAAACTTTCAACAAAGCCAAGAGATAACTACTTGAACAATGAATTTTTGAAATTCGAACTGTGCCGAAAAATTGCAAATACCACGAAAAAAGCATTTTACTATTCGCAATTTATTAGACCATGCTAGATTGAATTTGGAATGCATAGGGGGTTACACAAAATTTTACAAACTATTAAAATCGATGGGGTACAAATATTAAAAACATATTTCAAAAAATATATGATTGGTTCAAAATGTATGTTGACAACCAAACTCAAATTCTTAAAAATCCGAGGGAAAGTCAGTAATTAGGTCACAAAAGGCTGTTAAAAAATACTCGGAGAAATACTTAGCCGAAAACAAGTTTTATTTTTTAACAAAGACGCGACTTTTTTTTAGATTTAAAATTAAACATCGAGATTACCACAAAAATGTGAACAGCGAAATTTTTCGAAAGTGGCTAGAAAATCAGTTGATGTCTGCTCCAACTAGCATTGGGGGTAAATGTGTTATCGTCATGAATAATGCTCCTTATCATTCAGTGTAGTTAGAAAGGGAGCCAACTGCCAATTCAACTAAAAAACTTTCCAGGCTTGGCTGTATAAAAACAAAATTTTGATTAAAACAATAAAAAAAAACTTTGGAATATAGTTAAAACCAACTTCAATGTTCTAAGCCTTTCTCCATAACATTGTATTTACAACCCCATTCAACTTATATGGAAAAACCGATGTAAGTTAATAATAATAATAATAATTTTATTTAGTTCTGTTGCTACATAGAATGCAGATAAGAACAGGTCACAAAATCAAGCATTCCAAGCAAAACACATTTTTTTATATATAAAAAAAACTTACAATCTAGAAAATCATGTACTGAATAAAATAAATTTTCAATAGGAATTTTTCTCACAGCCGATGAAAATTGTGTAACAATCAGGGTCTAATTTGTTATACAATATACCACCAATATAAAATGGATTAGCTCTAAATAGTTCAAGACGGTGCAGTTTATACTGAAGGTCTCCACCATAACGAGTAGCATAATTATGATGCACATTTTGACGAGAAAACAAATTTAAATTACTTTTATCTACTCCAGTGGGATAAGTAACGCATTACGTCACTCATTTGACACTATTTCAGTTAGGAAATGAAGCTCATTACACCACTCAGTTATGTAATGGCTTCATTACGCAACTGAGTTGTGTAATGACTACATTACGTAACTGAAATAGTGTCAAATGAATGACATAATGACATTTGCCTACTAAAATATTTTTGAAAATGACAGATCTGACATTTCTCTTAATGCACTTTTCTCAATTTTATGCAGTCGTAGATAAAATTTTGTGCAATACATGTGTGATAATGTATCATTAATATACTTGTGTGCTTACATAACTCGTGCCACACACTCGTTGGTAACTTACACATACGTATATTAATGATTCTGTTATCCCACTTGTATAGTAAATAACTATTAACAAACGTCAACATGTCTAAAATAAAAATACAGGGGAGAGTTAGTATTATGTGTTGTTTAAAAACTGTTCTACAGGAGTCTCTGAATTTTAGAATACATGCAGGGCACGGATATTTTTTGAAAAACAAAGACACGTTGAGCAGATGATTTGTAGCCCCCAGCCTATGATTCCGTATCTGACAACGGATTCGAAATTCGTGTAATAAAAAGCGTTTACTACTGCTGAACTGCTAATATAGGATATTCTTTTAACAGCAAAGCAGATAGAAGAGCATCTATTGCAGACTGAGTCGATGTGATCTTCGAATGTCAGAGCTAAATCATGGTTGACACCTAGCAGTTTGAAGCATGAAACCTGTGCAACTGCTTTCCTATCCATCCTGATCAATTGGCTAGAGTGAGAATTATTTTTAGAAGAATAAAATTCCATTATGTAAGATTTATTCATGTTCCGAACTAATTTGTTATGATTCATATAATTCGAAATACTCCCAAGATTAACTTTTAATTCAGAAAACATGTCTGTATTAGTTTTGGCAGCTGAACTGTTATGTCATCCGCAAACGCACAATGAAAAGCCGATACAACTTAATCCAAATCGTTAGTATATAATAAAAATAGCAGCGTCCCAAGCACGCTACCTTGGGGAACTTCAACACTATTTTGTAACTCGGTAGACTTTGTATCCAAGTAGCTGACAAATTGTTTTTTGTTGGATAAATAGGAACGCAACAGAGAATTGCACTTTTCACGCAAAACAAAACTTTCTAACTTCTCTAAGAGAATATGGGGTCCACACAATCGAAAGGCTTGTACAAGTCGATAAATAGTGCCATAACCTTATTACCTGCGTCAAGGTTTGTGTATATAAAGTTCAAAACGGATACGAGTGCAGATATTGTAGAATGACTATTCCGAAAGCCATGTTGCTGTTTTGAGAAAATATTATGTGCATTTAGAAACGATATAATTCTTTTAGCTATTACATTTTCAATAATTTTTGCAAAAACTGAAAGCAACGAAATTGGGCGATAATTGATAAGTAATTTAGAGTTACCCTTTTTAAAAAGACAAACAACCTTTTCAATTTTGAGTAAGTCAGGAAACGTGCCGTTATCGAAACAATCATTACTAATATGGCAAAGCGGTTCTAGAATAAAGAATGAGCATTTCCGAATTAAAAATGGAGGAAAATTATCCGCCCCAGACGAATTTGAATTTTTTAAGCTACATTTTGTAATGGACATGATTTAAAAATATGGTTCTTGGAATAAGATTTGGGTTGTTCGAAGATGTTGTTTGATGATTCGTTGGAACATTTAGGATCTTGGTAATATTAACAAAGTATTCGTTAAAAGCATTTGCAATCAAATTTTTATCGCTAGTGGAAACGCAATTAACTAAAATTTCATTTGCAACTCTCTGAGAATGCTTATTGCCGATACCGATATTAATAATAGTCCACAGGGCTTTCGACCTATTCTGTGCATTTAATATTCGATTATCGAAATAAGTGCGTTTAGCAATTCTTAGTAATTTTTATAGATCTTTTTGCATGACAAAGAGTTCTTTTAGGCGAGCTGATGAAATCCTCAGTCCTTCTGTTAATCATAGATTATTATTGCGCTTATTACTACAGTTCGTAACCTTAACTAATTTAAAACTAAAGCTATAATAGTACTGCATCATTTTTGTAAAGTTACTAAATTTTTTGTTGACATTTGAAACTGCAAAGACATCCACTGTTCCTCATTTAAGTAGCATTGGAATTTTTGAATGTTTTTCTGAGAATATGATCTACGTAAATGAGATTCAGTAGTAACATCATAACTAGTTGAAAATAGCTATTTACGTTATTAGACCGGTAGCAACATTTTTATGGCCGCTCCAATACTTTACAGAGAGACCTGTATGTTTGGCAAAGCCATAAAAATGCTACCGGTCGTGTATCGTATAAGATTTTTTAGGATACTGCATTGGTAACTATGTAAACGCTAGTTACCAATGCAGTATCCTAAAAAAGATTTTTTGTGACGAATGATATGATAAGCCGTTATGTATAATCTTGAATGTAGATAACAAATTGTTGAAATTTGTAAAAACATAATCAACAGCCGAACCGCCATTATTAGGTAGTCTAGTTATTTCATCATAAAACACAGTTTCTAGATTAAAAGCATGAACAAGATCTGACATCCGTTTGGTGTCATTATTTTTACAACGGTAATTAATATTAAGATCACCGCAGACAATTACTTTGTCACATTTACGTTTGTTAATAATTTGATGTAGACAGTCTTCAAAGCTTGCAAAAAATAAGTTGACATTACTATCAGGCGATCTATACATATAAACATAAAATATAGTAAACAATACTGCCTAAGGTTAAGCTGATAGCTGCACATTCAAATGTTTTATCTACACTTAACAGTACAAATTCAGGCATTTCTGTAGCAGACAAAGTATGTCTTACAAAAATAGATACGCCACTATGAGAAAAAGTGGTTCTAAAATAAGAACTAACTAAGGTAAAACCGTATGTTTTTATAAAGTCGATTTCGTTTGTACGAACCCAGGTTTCTGACACACACACACACATGATGTCGACCTTTTCGGTGGTTGAAAACAGTTCGATATCTTCAAGCTTGGTTTTAAGACATTGTGCATTCTGATGTGCTATCGTTAAGTATTGCATTTAGACCGAGGTTTGCAGTGATTCCTATACTTCATAGTTCGTTTTTGATTTTATAAATTCCACTTGCTTTTGGTAGACAGGACATTTGGGATCTTTGGCTGAGTGGTCAGTGTCGAAAGTTGTTTTGAACTTTTTGTTATGATAGACACACTTCACACAATTTAATGTAGATCCAGAGCAGTCTTTCATAAGATGCTCTTTAGCACAGTGTGGACAGCACAGATTATCAGATGGACAGTTTTTTGACTGATGACCATAACGAGAGCAGCTGAAACAGCGAGTGATTGCGAAAGATTCAGTAACAAAATATTTTCTCCGCCCCACCAAAAGGTAACAATTGTTGATAATTTTACTAAATAAATTCGGACTGGCTTTCACAAACAGATGTGTGTCATTCTTTATTTTTATTTTCCTGACCATTTTGAAGTGTACATTATCCATCTCATTTAATTTATTTTGCACCAAAATATTTTCGCATCTGGTGCATAATAGTTTTCCACATTACAAATTTTCAATCTTGGCATAAATTTATTTTAATAGAGAAACAATCGCCGACCGCTTGTTCAAATTTAGTTTTTAGAGCATTCAGATATTTATTATCTTCGCAGTTTACAATCACATATCCGTTTGCTTTAGTTTTTATTTGTGCGATAGCTGGACCAAGTTCAATTGGATTAAGTTTGGTTTTTATAGAGTTTAAGTCACCGTTTTGATTTATAGCTTGCAGTATAAGAACAGACGATGTATCTTTTTTGGGTTTTTTTACGACACTACTAAACGAGGGATATGATATTGACCCAGAGCAGTTTTCCATTGTTCGATCTTTCGCGCCAATTTTTATCGATATCGGTTAAACTCAAATTTAGCAAGTTATTTACCATTTTCAACTCACCATTTAGTTTATACAAAAGTTCTAACTCACGGTTTTGTTGTTCAAATTTATTTGTATTTACATCCTCTTCATCTTCGGGGTTTATGATAGCATTTCCCAAACGTTGACGTGAACCACCTTTTGAACAGGATTTGGATGCCCAGTTGGTTTTGCTCACACTGACAATTTTCGCCATTATATCGAAACATTTCGTATGAATTCCTAAACCACAAGTTATACACTTCACTACCGAACGCATTCCGCTGTTACAAAACTCGCACTTTTTTATTAGTTTGAGTTTTATTTTGGGAATCGTTTTCTTCATCGTCTACATCAGGCGCCATCTTGACGCATGTATGCATTCCCTAAATTAAAAAAAAATCAGAAAAGTTTGTGAGGAAGTCTTGAGCAAATGCGATGATGATAAGTGAAGAAATTGCAGTAAGTACTATGAACCTCTTATCAGGAGTGATTGGGTGAAATATATGTGAGAACGGTTAACGTTCCTCCTGTGATAATTTCCTTAGCAGAGTCGTCCGATTCTGATGAAAATTTGGATTTGGAATTATCAAATTGACCCATTCAGCTTTAATAAGCAGACCTAACAAGAGAAGCGCAAATATACAAGCAACTTTATTGAATTCAATACAGTGATGCTTGAGAAGAAATTGGACGGGTAATGTTGCAACTAAACCGCTTTTATAGTTTTTAATTTTTTTTTTAAATAGGTCTTAAATGCACAACATGTTTGGATCATTACCTTACTTACCTTGAGATATTGGACAACACATAATTTTTCAGAGAAAGAACCTGTACTGCATTAAGCATAGCCAAACTATCATGGGTGGCTCAACAAAGACATTTTAAACAGAGTCCAGGAAACAACTGCTGTAATAAAATCAATCGAGAAAAGAAGAGATCAGTTAAATGATATTTTGCAGGAACACCAAAATGCGAAGAGATTAAGAGAAGAGAAATTTAGATATCTACAACAGCCACAGGAAGCTGACCAAACACCATCGAATGCTTTTGTAGATGCGAAAAACGGCAATAGTACATTTCGTAACAAGTCGACAAGATTCTGGGACTCACCTACGGTTCGTCTTGGAAGTCTGTGAGGAAAAAAAATCCGGGCGTGCTGCGTACACTATTTTTTCGGAAACAATCTGAAATAGAAAAATAGTAATACCAGTCTCTTTATATTTTTATTCAACACCTCCTAGTTATAAGGCTATTACTAGATCGATTTTAGACCTCTAAACTGAGCCATAACCCACCAGTGAGATAAAAACCATGTCACTCACCGTATTGTTGGTGACACTGTCAAGCAATGTCAAACTCGAGATTTTCAGCTTAAGTTTTGCGTCATTCTGTGTCAAATAACAAACAAAACCTAACCTACCACCCTCGAATTTGACATAGACTGGCACTACACTTCAGCACTGCCAAACGTATAACACGTATCACATTTTAGGGTCGGGCAGCTTTAAAAATTCCGAAATCCTTGTTCCTAAATTTCCAAAACTGTGGATACTCACAGCCTAAATTGAGCATTTCCCTTTTCTGTAACTTATAAACAATCTTCTGTGCGGAGTATTGGTTGGCACAAAGATAAATATTGCCGATACAATAGCAAATTTTCCTGCGCAGCTACAACAAACGTTCGCTCAATTGTGTTTTGAAATCTGGCCTTTTTAAGATTAAAATGTCTTCCCTGTCATCTACATGATCGATATACATTTAGTTGGTTCTTACCGCCTACACACACCTGATAACCCAAAAGTTGTTGATACCTGAAAACCACAAAGTTAAAACCTTTTTTGTATTATTGCATTTATTTGATTAACCTTTAATTGAGTGCATTGTCCCTTATTAATTAACGTCATAAATAATTCTTTGTTTGTATCTGTGTCAGGCGTTACAGTTGAATTACCTTTGTCTGCCGGTAACATTGTAAATATTTCAGGGTTTAGTGTGTTTCAAAAACGTTTTATTGTTTTGATATGTTTTATCGGAATTTTTCCACTGTCTAGGGTGTTTATCACACGACGTTTCGGGAGTTTTTGATCTACTCCCGTCTCAGGTGTTCTTGCTTAGTCCGGAGAAGGACTGATATTGTACGTCTTTATACCTACACTTGTGCCTACACTGCGGTTTGAACCCGGGACCGCTGATCGCTGTGATTACTAATCTGTCATTCTTACCACTAGGCCACCAGCGCCGTTATATATTTTAGTAATAAATTTATATATCGCTGTATGCACAGTAGACTATTTTTGTAATTCTCTGCGCAGTAGTGGCATCCAAATGAGCTTTAGTTCTGCGCTAGCCCAGCTAATTGGTTCTACTGCCAGCGCTATGTATGTAGCTTCTTTCAGCTTCTACGGAACTTGTTTTCCTCTTTAGCTACAATTGATGCGTTATCCCATTGTATGTGGTAGTCTTCGTACCAGACGTGTTCTGCGATCTTGGGTTTGATGGCTTCGCCCTTTCTAATATTTTTGCGGTGTTCCGATAATCTCACTCGTAGGGGTCGTTGTGTTTCCCCTATGTATTATCTTCCACACTCGCACGGTACGCTGTAGATACAGTTCTTTAAACTCTGATCTTCGTTCTGAGGCTTGGTATGCGTCATCATGCCTCTTAGAGTTGTTGTGGACTTGAAGGCAGTTCTTATATGGAATCTGTTTCCGATTCTTCTCATTTTGTCAAAAACTCATCAGATGTATGGTATTATGGCCGTGGTTGTTGGCTCCGTTTTCTCATCCCCTGTCGGTGTTGTATTTCTGTCCATCTCTTTTAGCGTTTGGTTTAGAGTTCTTTTTGGGTAGCCAATTTCCCGTTTAATGTCTTCTTCCTCCGAGCATATGGTCTTGGCTCGGCTATATAGGCATCTCGCGACGCTACTTTTCACGTTATTGTGGTGGTTAGAATCGTAGTGTAGGTATCCCCCTGTATGGGTTGGTTTTCGATATACCTTTGTTCGTACCGTGTCACCATTCTTCTGGACTAGTACGTCTAGGTATGGGAGTTTGCCTTCCGATTCTATTTCCATCGTGAACTTAATTGATCGGGCTTTATTATTGAGATATTCCAGGAAGCCGTTCAGTGTCTCTCTTTTATGGTGCCATATTACGAACTTATCATCTACGTATCGCAGCCATAGACTAGGATTTTTCTCATATTGATATATAGCTCGTTCTTCAAAGTTTTACATATAGATGTTACTACTGGAGATAGTGGAGATCCCATGGCCACTCCGAACTCTTGTTGGTAGAACGGAAGTATGTGGTCTGAATACAGATCGTTAACAGCTCCATTATTGCATCTACCTGTAGATCTGTGCTTTCGGTAAGTCTGTCATCCAATTCCATCCTGTTTCTGATGATTGCTAGTGAGTCATCTGTCGGCACATTTGTTAAGAGACTTGCTATGTAAAGCTCACCATCATATCACGTCATTCGGAGCTATGTGAGTTCGTTTGATTTTGTCTACAAAGTGTTCAGTATATTTTACGGCGGATGTTGTTTTAGCCGCTAGTGGGAATATTATTGTTAACAGGAACTTTAATAGAGGATAGCATGGTGAATTTATGGAACTAACTATCGGTCTTAGGGGTATTCTCTCTATGTGAATCTTGGGTAGACCGTATACGTGAGGAGGTTTGCTGTAATGTGGAGTAAGCTTAATTCTCTGAAAGTATTAGAACTCCTCTTTGTGTTTATACAGCGTCTGGTATATTTTCTGTTCGATCTTCGGTGTTGGGTTCAAATACCGGGGTAGTCACAAGTGTACGTATAAAGACGTACAATATCAGTCCTTCTCAGGACTAACCAGCAACACCTGAAAACGGAAGTAGATCAAAAACTCTCGAAACGTTGTGTGATTTACACCCTAGACAGTGGAAAGAGTCCGATAAAAAAAGTCTGGTTTTGGTATAATTTTGTTCCGCATCCTGTAACTTTGCCACATATGCATATGTAGACATTTTGCCAATTGCTAATTAGTATCTTCTATTTAACTGATTTATTGCGTTATGTACTATCACAGTCTATGAAATTCTACAAGTTTTTAGATATCTTGTTATTTCAAATTACTTCTATATAGTTTGACGATTCTGTATTGACTTTGTAGCTAATGGTATGGTTAAAGCCATGTCTGTTTGTGACAAAACGAAAGTATTTTTGTATATTGCGGTACTTTAATTTAAGCATGACGCTTTCAAAGACCAAACTATGTACTAGGCAAATGCTTATAAAATGAACAGTTGGTATTTCTTGCAATGGGTGCGTATGAAAAATTGAATTTTAGATCCGCAATGACATTAAAAGCTTAAAGAATGGCATTGAAATGTTCCAAGGATGTGTAACCTGGGAAAATATTTGGGGATAACAAATCGGTTAACATTTTTCAGTTCACTTTATTTAAATTATTCGAGCGACTATTTCTCGCTAAATCTGGGAAAGCGCTTATTCGCGGTTTATATTTGCTCGGAAGCTTTAAAGTACTGAAGTGTGTTTATGCAGCACTTAGCTTAATGGAAACTACTTTCACTAGTAGTTTAAAACTATAGTAAACAAATTACATACTCTTGTAAAGCACTGAACAACAGCACTTGAGTTATATGCAAAACGTACGTAACAATGCGACTTTCAGAGGTTCAGTTAAGTGGAATTTAACATAAACCGGAATGGTGATAAATTAGAGCTAAATGTAACCGAAAATTTACGTTTTATAGGTAACATACCATATCGCCAAAATAGGGGCATTGCAGAAACTAGAAAAGCGACATTATCAATGTTAAAATAGTTTACTTACAAGGAGGGCATAAGAAAATTAGGATTCAACAAAGGATAGTGCGAAAAAAAAATTATTGCAAAGAATATTTGGACCAGTCTGGCCAACATTCTGTCTAGCGTTAGCAGTTGTTTTTATATTGCATGGGTTCTTCGGGTATGCTACCACTAATTTTTCTCAATTTCGTTTTTTGCGTTTGATATATTTCTTTAATTCCCAAACCGCATTCCATATTTAATGCTGATGTATCCTTTAAAGGTAATACGTTGTATTACACAGTTACTTCGCATTTCAATTTTCTATATACGACACAGTTTGCTATCCTGTTTGACTATTTGGCAGGTAATTCCCTTCTTTCGTATGTTGCCTCTGTATTCCTTTTGCCTTTGTCTTAATAATTGATTTTTCATTCATTAACTGTCCCGTTGTGTGTTATAGTTCCTCTATACTTTCTAATTTTGATGCTTGTTTGGTAGTATTTGGTTTGGCCTGTGAATAGTTCTATTTTTGTTTTATTCCCTTCTTTCAATGTGCATTCACCAATTTAATCTAAATATGCTGAATTTCGGATGCTCTATGGCGCATTTAAGAAATTGCGCAGGGCTTTGTTTGGAAATGTTTGTATAACATTAATCTTCGTTATCCTAGTGCAACCCATAGCTAGATACCATAGATCCACACCGGTTTCAAGATCTGCTTGTATAGCAGTATTTTGTGGTAGGTAGATAAAGTAGAGTTTCACCCAGAGCTTTGAATCTAGTGTCATTTCCAAGTATTTGGCTGTATTACCATAGGGTATGATTTGGTCATTGATCGTCACAGGGATGTACTGAATCTCTTTGTTCGTCAAAGTTATATGATTTGACATGCTTTCATTCAGTTTTATATGCCAGGTTTTAGTCCGGGTGTTGATTCTATTCGTGGCTGTTTGTAATTTCTGAATTGCCGCTTCTACACCGTCATCAACGGCCATTATTGCCGTGTTATCGGCAAAAGTTCAACTGTCACATCTTCTGGTTCTGGGAGGTCACTGGTGTACAACAAGTATAGTACTGACCCCGGTACACTTACTTGAGGTACACCTGCTTGAATTGGTTTTAGGCCTGAGTATGCATCTTCTTGCTTGAGTCGAAAGTAACTGTCAGATAGGTAGGATTTTAGAAGTTGACTAAATTCGATTGGCAGGGATTGTTCCAGTTTAAGGAATAATCCGCCATGCCACACTATGAAAAGCCTGTGCTACGTCGAGAAAAACAGCAGAACAGACTTTTCTGCAGTATTAACTTTTCAAAAAGTATCCGTGCACCTCGTTAGCGCTCTTTCCAGGTTTTTGGATCATTATCACTTCTGCACATTATTATGAGCCAAAAGTAACTTTTAAATAATTCTGTAATTATTTGCCCTATTTAGGTAAATTTTTGCTCACGTTCTAATTGAGATATCAGTCTATTTTTGGGTTTCGATAGATGAAATAGTTATTTAACAAACAAGCGTGTTAATGAGAGCGATTAACCGATTAACATACTTGTTAGTTATAATATTTTTCCGTTGATCGTATATTATTAATATGAAGAAAATCTAATTTTATTCCATGAAAAGGATTTGACATTAATGGTACCGGGTGACCATAAATGATTCTGATTTTTGTCTTGGGTTGGCACTGTTTATGTGTCAAAACTGAAGCAAAACCTAACATGCTAACCCCGAATTTGACATAGACTTACAGTGCCACCAACATAAACAGATTTTTAAAAATCGTTCATTAATAAAAATCATTCATTAATAAGGGTCATTAATAGACGATTCTCTAAACATGAATGAAACCCATAAACAAACGATCAACGGAAAATATTCCTAATAAATTTTCTCCAGGTTAGGCCTCACTTCATGCTCGTGCTAGTTTGGTTGCATACCCAATATTTCCACCGTTTCTCAAAATGTTTAGGCGTTATCAGCCAATTTTCAACCATTTTGCCTTCATGTCTTGATGCAGAAAGGTTGTTGAGTGATCAACGTTTGTGCTACGTACCAGTGATCTAGTTTTTTCGCTAACATTCTTCCTTGAGAAGACCCCGTTTTGATTCCGTTTTGGTTGGAATATTTGGACGACGTCCCGTTTGGGCAAATTTATGGGAATTTCTCAAATCGTTCTGGATTCACTTGCGTCAATCACATGGTTACATTTCGGCAAAGCTTCGAGCCGAACATCAAAGAGGTATGCCTAAACTACTCTTTTGGGCCTTACGCCTTGGTTCTATTGTGTGCAATTAATTTTAGCCCCTTTTTTCTCCCTGTACGGCCAAATTCGACCACTTTGTGAACGCAAGGTACCCTTGGGTTTATTGCGACCTCCGTGATTGGGACTCGTGTGCTACGAGGCTCCGATCCTGCAGTTAGTTTGAGACCAATCCGCTCAGCCTAAAGCTATTCGAAGCCCCACACGAAACCTGCATATCGACGGCCCTAGCGCAGGCCACCTGTGGATTCTGTGACGTCGTAATCGAGGCTTTCTACACGTCCACGAGCTGCTATGTAGGTGCCCAAGGTCTGTTTTATAATTGGTCGACCTGCGTGGCATCATACCTAGGTGCCTCGAGTTTAACCTAACCTCGTACTTGCAAGATATTTCAGTAATAAACCCGCTTTACCTGACGTCTTGAAGTATTATTTATGAATTTCATATAAATTTCCACACGACTTCCGGGTTATATAGCGCCCTATCTAAGCCAAGATCTTGCGTCAATAGGACCATTTGAATATAAATATGAATGACAACTAACAGTTTCTCGCATTTGACGATTTGGGTTCACATTCAATCCGCTACCCTAAATTTAAATAGTTCTCCGGAAATGCAATTTGCTAAATAAAACATGTCAATTTGTACCTCTTGCTGCAATATTTATTGATATTAAACATCTAGACAGTTATTGGTTACTGATATAATTACGATGACGATCCTTATTAATATTTATGTTACTGTGATTTGAAATGTGATATTTTACTCTGGTTTTGCCGTTATTGAAATTTGTTATGTATGTACCGCCGAGCAGATAAATGTTGATATAAATTTTTGCTTTTGTCGTAGCCTTTAATTTTCAGGTTTGGTTAGTAGCGCCTTCTCTAGTATACCTTTAAATTAGCAAAGTGATAGGTTACCTGCTACTTGGCGCTTATAATTTTCTTACAGCTAAAGATTTCAGTCTTTTGTTTTACCCACGACCAGCTCCGGCTGAAAAGTCGGTTGCCTTTGCTTGTCCCTTTTACAGCCAGGTTGACGGTAACAAGATTTCTAAGTCTAGGCACGTATTTTAGTCGAAATGCAGAGAGAATTAGGTTTATTAATTTTACTATTGCGTTTCGAGGAAGGTGTTTTATATTTCTCCATTGATTAGGTCGAACTCAGGAACCTTCTTGGAGCTAATATTTATCTTAATTTCTTTTTTGGCTTCTTTAAGAGATACAGGTGATATCTGCGTATCCTGATTTCTAATAAGTTTACTATTTAAAGCGTGTTGTCAATTTTTATATGGCTGACATGTATTTTTTAAGTGTTCAGCAAACGTATCAGCTTTTTCTTGATTGATTTTTGCTCATATTCCGACTCTTTTAATTGGTGGTATTTGGGCAATAGGTGCTTTTTGTTGTTTTCCAAAGGGAGTGATTATTGGAGATATCGTCCGTCAGTTTTTCAAGAAATGAGCTAATAGATGCTTGTTTCAGCTCTCGCACTTCATTTCTGATTTGGGTGGTTAGCCTATTTGTCTGATGGATTTCTGCCTGTCTACCATCTTTTCCCAATTTTTCTTTTATCAGCAATTAAATTTCTGATTTCCTTTGGGTAGTTGTTTCCTTTGGTTCTTTTAGGGAGTCTAGGAGTAGATTCCCAAGCTACCGATTGAAGCTCTTCAACAAATTTTTCTGTCTCCATTTTTATTTCTTTGGGAGTTTTGATGGATATGTTTAACTGAACATTTTTTTTTCGGAGTAGGTCCAAATCTGTATGTTTGATCGTCACCGTGGGATTAGCTTTTTTTCTGATAATTTTTTTCGCTCATAGTCATAACTATTGGTGAATGATCAGAGCTTAGGGTAAACTCTCCTCCCCAAGCTTAAAGGGTTCGCCTCTACTTGGCTCGACCTGCAAAACACTACATTCCGGTCTTGTAACGTAAATTACTATACAACTTCTAATACTTGGAATCCGCTGTTCTGTAGCTCAGTTGCGATTCTTTCCGGGTTACAGGTTTCGGGAAATTGTTTGAACATATGTGGCCTGCGTTGTTTAATTTCATACGATGACCAACTAATATCATTTTCACTTAGATGCCTAGTGGCAGTTTTATATGTTTCTCTACTGTCTGTGTCTGTGTTTAACTTAAACGTACCGTTGTTTAGTCTGATAATTTCAAAGTGAGTAATACACTTGAACCTCCTTAATTTGGTCAGATGAAGTGTTCTTATTTTCCTTCCTTTTTTTGTTCTTTTTTAGGATCCATTCTTTTTCTTTTGCTAATTCTTCCTCGTCAGTGTAATATTCAGCTCCTCCCTTTGCGTAGTCGGGGAGTTGCTTTTGCATTGTTTGTATTTTTTCTTAATTTTACCCATTTGGGTTTACAAACTTTGTATGTCTCTTCAAAGTTGTTTGTTTTCTTGCTCCGATTTATTTAACTCCATTGCAACTTTGTTTAGTTCCCATCTTAGAGATTGTTCATTATGAACTCGCGCGTAATCTTCTTGGGATAAATGATTAAAGTTAATATTTTCTTGCATTATTAGTGCCGCACCCAATATAGTCGGCCGTGCTGTAATAGATTGCTGCTATTGTTGCATTTTTCTGTTTATCGCGAGATAAATACGTTTCTTTGTTGGTTCAGATTGCATTCCTGTCAGGTGACCGACCCCCCAATCTGTACCCCGTTATCATACGCACTTGTTTATCTCAAGGTAAAAGCGTCCCACACACGTCTTTACTTGATAACCAAATAATTGTGGGACGTTAAATTCACGCATAAATAACTTGAATTTGAACGTAGCCAACTTTAGTCACTTTTGATAACCGACATCCAGCGCGCGGAGGTTAGGGCTAAGGGCAACGACCTAGCAGTGTGCGAGTCCGCTAGTAGCAAATTACGGAGCACCTCTACCAGATCTCCCCCAAGAGATGATCCACATAATAGAGGCCCCGCAGGGTATAAGAAGAAGATTCCCGGCCTGCTGAAAGCATTTGAGTCCACCGACCAGTCCAGTACAGCGCGCTCTACCTGGACGAACCAACAGCCCCTAGCCCCACTGAGAATTGCCGAAGCCACTTGCACTCAGAGAAGGCTGTCTAATCGAATCCGAAATGGACCCACCGAGTGGACCCGGACGTAGCCCTACCCTGATAGGCGAGTCGGGGCCGGTCTGATGTACCTAAGGCCAGAGCCTAACCAGAAGAAGGTTTCCAGAGTTAAATCCTTTCCTGAGCGCCAGTCCAGAAAGTTATCCTGCAGACCGCCGTTTTCGGTGCCGGAGTATTTCCAAAAAAACCAGCCCTTAACATATTTTCCAGGTTACCATTTTCGGTATCAGAGAATATCTTTAAAACCAGCTTAAAATCATTCTTCAGACCGCCATTTCGATACCGGAAAACACCTTTAGAATCCGCCCTTAAATCGATCTTGTATGCCATCGTTTTCGGTGCCCGGGGTTATCCCACCTTCTCCGGCAATGCGCCAGTCCAGAGCGCCAAAACTATTACATTAAAAGGGCACTTACAGGTTTCAAAACTGCCCTTCATGAATACGCTTATGGCCGCCTAATAAGCGCATTCTACGTCTAACCATTACCACAACTGAGTAAAGTTACATTTTACGTGGTACGCGTCTTCCTCCTAATCATCGACGATAAAATTGTAACACCTAATAGAACCCCGGGAATTCGACCCTTGCATTCGCAGTGAAACCCGCCAAACGCCGATGCCAGTGCTCGAGGTTTTTCAAAGGTAAGTTTGACCCCGTACATAGTCCGCCGGCCATCACTAATTGGTAATCAACGACTCATAGCACTAGCACTACACCCATATCTCCAAGAAACTCCAGGGGTTTTGCTCCGACGGGTCAACAAACGCAGCCGTTTTAACATTGTTAGTTCTATGTTTGGACTCCATGACGCCCAGAGAAGAGTCACACTAAAGTCGCAGAATCTATTCAGTTTTTTAAGTCCTCAGCGCTAGCGTGTCGCGCGGGTTGTCGACTGTCTGAGGCGGGTGACTGACGTCTTTCAACTCGAATTTGTTGTTGTTTTCGATTTATAATAACTAGAATGCATCAATTGGCGACAAAGCTACACTTGGTGATATTCTTCGTAAAATTCTAAGTCGGAATCTTAATACTAAAATGTTGGATTGGTCTTCACGAGCTCTTACGTTTGTATCGCTTTTTATCTACCGCTCATGAAGGCTCATGAAGAGCAATCCAAAATTTCAGTATTAAGATTTATACTCAGAAATTTAAAAAGTATATCACTCTGTAGACGTTATTTGCTTTTTATTTACAAAAACAGCATGTACCATGAAGAACAATTTACTTAATCTTTCTAACGTGATCTGACTTTAATCAATCGATACCATCAACTAACCCTGGCTTACTGAGCTACCGAACGAGACACTAATGTGCGGAAAAGTTCATTGCAATTGTAAGTAAAAATACCAGCAACTATGCATCATTACAATAGTACTCAAAAAAGCATACAATTAATTCCGATAAACATAGTTCCGGAAATGCATTTTAAGGGAGCTACAGCCTTGAGAAGGATAATAAAAAACACCGATTTTACGTAATTAAAAGAGCATATATACAGCAAATTTTGGGTGTAATTTGGATCTACGCTACTTTTTATGCTGAATTATATAAACTTGAACATTGGTATATGGTTTAAAAGAAGTAATTTATGCAAGGGTGGGGAATCCCTGTTCCCTTTTCGAAGCTGTGGTTTTCGTAATACGCATATCCGGACTTATATTTATTGTTGGATACTATTAGCCGTCCAAATAATTTCCCCTACTTTGCGAATAGTCTGCATAGAGTTATTGGATAATTGCATCATCAAAATTTCTCAAAAATTAATAACTGCACTGCAGGGACATCGGCTTCTCTTGGTGAGATGAGGTTACCCAAGCAGGATTGATGAATCGCAGTGACGTCGACTCAAAATTTGTATGACCGTTGCAGTTAGCGGAGTTCGACCCAGAATTTCTGGCCCATAACAGATGCTCATACCTCTGATCGACCTCCACTGCGCGATGGTGGAAGTATATTTCTGCAAAAGGGATTAGGCCGTTGTGGATTATATGTCTTGTACAGTACAATTTCCAATTGGCTTTGCATTTTTTTCTGTTTGCTGTGCTTTTCTGAAAGGTATGTACACCACGGTCACTATATGTTCCTTTCCTTTCTGAAGTAATTCTGCGGGTATTTTGTAAATTCCAAGTAAGTAATGTCGCCGTATTTTTTAGTTTTGTGAACTTGTACAGTGGATTTCGTTATTTTAATCTTTCCTTTCACTTCTTAATCTTCCACTTGGTTATTATTCTCTGTGTGGCCGATACCGTCGCTTCTTATTAAGTTTACTTAGGTTTTGTTTGTGTCATCGATTTTTTTAAAATAATTTGCGCGTTTTAATAGTTTTGTACATACCTTTTCGATCCTTATGTCTGCTGTACTTTTCAATTTTTCCCTTTAGCACGAGATATTTCCATTTGTTACTTTTACATACTTTATTTCAATTTATTGTTTGTGTTTGCAGTATATCTCATTATTTATAGAATTCTTATTCTAGCGTATTTCTGTTATGATATTGCTCCCTGCAGTTATCATTAACCCAATTCTTTTAGATGCAATTACTTTGTGTAATCTGCTCCGTACTATTATTTTCTTCTGGTTTTTCCGATGTAACGTTAATCGTGTTATCTCTGGTTTTTGAAATCTTGAAAAAATCACCTTTCTTCAGATCTTCACGTTTCAGGGCACCTAGATGACGAAAACCATATTATGCCGTCTACACTTTCTATACTTTCAGTAAAATATATATGGAGTGAGCACCTTAAATTTTTTTATCAATTTTTTTCTTTAACTCAGTGGTAGATAAGAGTAATATTTTGCACATAGCTGAGGTTTTACTCTTGATGAAAATGGAATAGGGGGAACATCGTAAAAGATACACAAATGTGTAACGATCGTTGAGAACCACAGAAAACTGCACTCGCGGCGCATAGAAATGTGCAGCAATCATTGCGGGCCGCAGTTGCGAGGGAAGTTCCGTGTGAAGCCCTTTATTTTTGTTTTTCTCTCTTGCCTTGATATGCTCTGGATATTATTGCCATCATCTTAGCTCTTAACTAGCAAATGGCCAGACGCCACATCGTCTGGTCGAAAGCTACTGTCATCTAGCTGATTTTTTCTAGCATGGTTGTAGCGCATCTCTTGCCTATAGAGAGGTCATCAATTTGGTTGTATGTGTTTTCGTTGCGAGGCCCATGTTGTTGTATCTAAATTCTTTGGTGCAAATATATTCCATCCATAATCACTTTCTTGGCAAAGGCAAAATTCACTAGTCGGGTATCGTCCCGTTAGTTATTAGTAGCTTCAGCGAACGTTTTGTCCTTCCGTCTGTCTGTCTGTCTGGATCGCCTGTAACTTTCGAACGGCTACAGATATCGAAATTTTGAAAGGGGGCAAAGTTGTTGCTAAGGTCCCGAGCACCTTCATGCGCTATTTGGTTTTGGCGAAAGGTGGCGATTTTCCACTTTGAAAAATTTCCAAGCATTGTAGCACAGTGGCGGCTTGTCCACTTGGCGCCATCTACAGAAGTTCGGTGGTCACGTTTTGAACTACACATTCTGGGTGCACTATAATACTTAATGTTTTCGCAGTGCTGAAGCTACTCTTTAGACCTGTACTTGAGCAGTTTATTTAATCCCGAACCACATTTCGTTACTTTAACTCCCCAACTGTACAGGGTGGCCAGATAAGAATGCAAAGTGCTGTATCTCGGAAACTATTCGTCATAACGACTTTCGGTAAAAAAATTATGTTGATTTTAGGCATTTATTTTTTCTCCATGGCCTACTCTTCATATTCTGCCTACCTTGCACTTGCATACTAGCTGCATTGATTATTATGCCCCTACACGTTTTTTAAAAATATTTTGAAGTAAGAATACTTTTATTATATAAAAATTATTAAATTATAAAATTTTATCATTGAATCTTGAAAAAAGACAAATAAATCACAATAAATACCGGTGTAATAGCGTTTTTTTAAAATTAGATGATAACTAAATCTTCTGTCTTCGATATTTCAGGCTACGAATAAGATATCGAGATATGGTTTTTACTAGCCTATTTAGGTATCATTTCACTACATCTTTATGAAAAAAAAGGCATATCATTGCATTTAATTTTTTAGAGAATTTTGCAATTTTCTGTTATAACAAAAAACGCGCTCTAGCGGTATCACTAAGAATTAGACATATCACAGGTAAGATGGGTTTCATGGAACAATAATAGTATATTAAAGTACGAGTGGATAACAAGGTCTTTAAAACACGCGCGAGTTTTCGAGCACGACGGCGTAGCCGGAGTTCTCGAAATAGAGCAAGTGTTTTAAAGACCAGTTATCCACGAATACTTTACGCTATTTTTTATTATACCTCCAATACTGGAAATAAATTACGCACTAAAAACTTAGAAATATTTTTTGTCGTGATAAATGGAGAGGGTATATTAATATTGCTACTATAGTTACGAGAATTATTTACGTTTTTGTCGCGTCCACGTCCGTTGTTGCATTCAGTCGTTTCCTTGACAACCTTTAAAGTTCGGCGAGCTTTAATCGCCTATTTTCGCATGCTCAGGCGTGCTTTAAATGCCGATTCTGATGCAGGTATAATAAAAATGCTTTTTCCAACGAGACTAAGTTTGTTAAAATCCGTTCAGTGGTTCAGGAGTTACAGCTGTTTATTAAAAAAAACATTGAATTATCCCCCACCACTTTATTTTAATAGATACATCAAAAAGTGTTAAACAAAAATTAGTCGAGTAAAGCTTAGCTTTAATAAACATATATCTTTTGGTAACATTTACTAGGTGGATTTCAGTGAAAAATCACTTTAAAGGTTTAAGATGGCGGTTACGCCCCCTGGTGACCATTTTGGAAATCTGAAAATATTTTCCACGGTCTTCTTTTGACCACTTTAGTCATAAATTTTTTTACCGAAAGTCTCTACGACGAATAGTTTCCGAGATACAGCACTTTGCATTCTTATCTGGCCACCCTGTACATGCACTAATTAGGAATAAATTGCATTTGAACAGTTTGTGTCATTTTATATGCACCCAGCTATAACACAGCAGTACAATTTTCTTATCATTTTGACAATTTGAAACGTCTGGCTTTTGCGAAATTATTTTAATTCGTTTATTGCTTCAATAATTACGAAAATGCTATGGTATATAATTCCCCAACAAATTAAACCATTACAAGGCAAATAATTTGCGTACAGTAAATACCTTGTAATCCAACATATTCAAATTACATTCGCTGAATTGCCGAAAAGCGTGCAAATTCCTCAAGCATGAAAAAGTAACTGGGACATCACAGCATGATGTTGAACTTGTGTTGCCGATTACATTTATTTGCTCTAATCTCTTGTGTAACGTAATGGCTAGCGTATATTATTGTGAGACAGATTTAACAAGCTATTGATGATGTTTCGCATATAGAAGTCAACGACAGGTCATCCTACTATTTTATTTATTTACCTTTCGAAGAGCTATGTGGGCCAAACGGCTGGAGCGAAACGTGAAACGTCCTACATTGCTCCCGCGTCGAATCGATCTATCTTGAACTTTTCAAACTGTATTTATACTGATTTAAAATATGGCGTAAAAGGATGCTTCTAACTTGCTTCCAATTAGAAATAAATAGACAGGCTTTATATATTCTTTGCTTTTCGATAAATTTAAAAATGTATTGAAATCTTGAAGTAACTTCATTATTTGGAAAAATTGCCGTTAATTTTGCGGTAAGTGCTCCAGAGGTATGACAACCGCTTGGTGCTCGATGGCAGTCCTTCGTGGGGCGGGTTGCACGCCGGCTGCTGGTAAAATGACTTTCGCAGGTGCTTAAATCGCGCTGAGTTCGCATCCCACCGCATGCAACGCTTTTTTATTTGTAAATTCATGTAATTTGCATTATCAAGTGTTTTCTTTTATTGTTTCAGTATTATTCGGAACGTTAAGATATTTGTATTCCTAGTTTACTTTGATTTTTCAAAATTTGTAGAGTCAATTTTCACTTGCGAGGAAATTTCTGAGTAAATCCCTTTACAGATGTTAAGATATGTTTAAGGACTTGAGTCTGTTGATCCATCTACTTGAGAGCCTTAACATTGATGACCTTCTTGTCTATGGAATCTTCAGCATGCATTACTATTGTTCGATGTATTATTATTATTATAAAGAAAATTGACATTAACAGCTTGGAAGAGAAAGTTAGAACTGATATCAAGACAACAAAAAACAATACGGATGGGGCCACAATTACAGATAACAGCAATGAGATAACATGAACAAGAAAATAACACTTATTGCTGGAGTAAGAAAGAGATAAACATACAGCAAATATTCGAGTAGGCTTGACACTTACTGTAATTATGACATGTCAACTAATCATGCCTACTAAAATATTTTTTTTCGTATGGTCATCTCTTGCTTACTCAAGCATTCTATTTTGTTGTTCATGTTATCTCATTGCTGTTATAAACAGGGAGTTTATTATAACGCGCAATGTGTAAATGCGTTTATTTTAAAATGCAATATGAAAACGTTACTGTGTATGTAAAAACATAATATATTCTACGGAGGAAGGAATTCTGTTGATCAAATGGTATAAGGACTTCAGTTTACAGCAAGTATGTGGGTTATTACATGCCTTGTTGTTCTTTCTGATGCTTATTTTTCAATAAAATTACGGTTCATATACAGGGAATTTATTTTAATAGTTAATATAGCAGTTTAGTTTCTATGTCACCATTTAATCATACATATCATTTCCATAGTTACAAATGGGACCAATAGATTAGAGCGTGTATTTTACGAGTTAACATAGGAATTATTACTTGTCAAAAAGATAATTAAAAGTTATCCTAATGTATACCACTAAGGGCCGGTTCTACAATGCAAGTATATACCTAGAATGAGCTATCCGAGGTATAATTGTCATAGTTTTCTTTATTATAACAATACTTTCTAGGGTATTTATTCCCTGGATAACTTTATCCTTGGATTGTAGAACCGGCCCTAAAGATAAGATACAAACCCACAAGTTGTTCCTACATATCTACTTTTTAGTTGCATACCTTCATTCCGGTAACAAAATTAAAATTTCTCATTAGCAAGTACCTAATTCAAATTCGCATGTTAACTCGTAAAATAAACGCTCTAATCTATTGATATCATTGGTAACTATGGAAGTGGCGAAGAGACGAAACTACTATGTTAACTATTAAAATAAATTCACTGTATTTCATTTTAAAATAAACGCATTTACACATGGCTTGGCTTACCCTTAGAAACCAATAGTAACAATGAAGTCCTCATGGAAATGATAATACCACATTGCGCATTAAAATAAATTCACTGTATAGTTGTGGCCCCATCCGTATATGCTACACAAACTAAAAAGAACGATTAATAAGAGAAACAAAAGAACTTGTGAAACAAAGAAGAGCTATCACAAATGATACATCGAACTATACAGAGTTAAACAAAACTATTACGAAGCAGATAAGGAAAAATTTAAGAAATTTTAAAGTGGAACTATAGTCCATTCAGATAATAATAAAGCAAAATATGCAACCCAAGTTACAAATAGTACAGTACAAACAGTAAGCTGATTACTAATACTATTTTATTAAAATGTATATCATAGGATATACCTATAAAAGTTACAGTTTTTATCAAATTCGACAACCTTTTTGGCAAACCTTGAAAATGTAAATATTTGCGATGTTATATTAAAAACATGACAGATTGATCATCAATGTGACAAAAATGTTAATAAAATCGTAATAGTAATCAACTTAGTGCTGATATTTGTAACTTGGATTGCAGATTTTGCTTTTCCTTGAATCTGAATGAACTAATTAAATCAGTAATTGAAAGGAATAACAATATGAAATTAATAAAAGCTGCTAACACCAACGGGGGGATAAAAATGCATTAATTAGGAAATATGAACTAACATATCAAAGAATTCCTTAGAAACATTTATTTACAAATAAATGTCGTTTCCCTAACCTCTTGAACAAATCCTAAATGTCCTGCCTGTCATTACTATAGAAGAAGTACAACGCGCATTATCTTAAATGAAGAACGGAAAAACTGCAGAAGAAGATAGCATTACTGAAATGGGGAAATTTGGGAGAAAACTACCTTAGAATCCATAAGAATATTGCTTAATCAGTGTCTTCAAGGGGAAAAATATCCTGAAACTTGTAGAGATCTTTTAGTGAGTTCTAATATGAATTACTGTTGACTGTCGTACCATTTATTATGTAACCTTCGATAAGTACTTACCCCTTTTTGTTTCAAAACATATTCAACAATATGAATATCTTGTAAGTGCACACAGTTAGGTTTCACAATAATCTTCAATAGTAACAAGCAACCAATCAAAACGGCGATGTTTCCATCAATTCAGAAAATGAAAGGCATGGTTATGGGTCACGTAATTATATTTTCGTACACAGAATTGCAACGTGGTTGAATTAAAAATTCGCAATGCTATTGCACCTGATGGGTTTCAATAACATTAGTAATTATATGTGCGTTAATTTGTAAAACAGGAATGCGTTGTGTTTCAATTAACTCAGCCATTGTTGAAGGGCTGTTATCGGAAACCATGTACAAGTTTGTGAACTGTTTGCAACACTTAAATTATGATAGGTTAAAAATGTTCACCCTTAACCTCCGTGTTATGGGATGTAACGGAGCTGATTCGTCTCACCAGAGCTTTTTAATATATAAACCGCTGGCATAAAGCTGGCCTGTAACTTTGATGTTGCATTAATTAGATTAAGAAAGCATTATGTATGTGAAATTGCGCTCAATGTGTAATCCCTTTCTTTCCGATATTGCATTGAGAAAAACCAGCCTATCAAAGCCGAAGATAGCTAAAAATAGAACGAGAGGAACTGTTATTCGTTATCAAAATTACTTTCAAATAAGATTGTATAAACGTTATTCCTTTATAAGTCGGATTGACTTAACTCGATGATGTCATTTTTGACAGTGGTCTATTATGAGATGTGGAAAAAGTCTGATAAAACATATCGTACTATATTTTATGTATTCTTAACCCGGTATAATCACTACATATGATTAGTTAAATAATCGAACACTAGATCAGTTAATAAATGATTTTAACATGACACTTATATTTTCAAGTTGGCAAGTTCAGTGTAATTATTCTCAATTCAAAATTATTCTATGTCAAAAAGTACAATCCAGTATGTAGATTTATTTTAACTAAATTACACATTGCACAGTTCATTAAACGCTTCACTTCAAAAGGCTTGATGGATACTCGTTTTCCTTTATTTCAGGTAATTATTTATCAGCCCTTAAATGGTTTACTTTATGCAATAGCTTTTAGGTTATAAAACATATCAATGCTGTAGATCTCTGGAAATTTTCACGGAAGAAACGAACCTCCACCTATTCACAGCAACGCATCCACGGCATCGACCTTTGTACTCCTACACGCATCCAGTCATCCACCTCCAACCTTTCCACAGCAATGGTTGTTTCTAAATAATAACCCAAGAAGTTAAACTTTATACTCTTAGAACATTTCATTGTTCGATCTTGGCATTCGACTTTAGGTGTTGATGTCAGTACCTCACCGCAACGGGGTGACGATATCGTAGCCTTCGCCTTCACCTGCGACTGAAAGCCTGATTAACCTAAAGGCACCCTAATAATTATGAATAACGTAGAGTTGATCTCCTAACAAGTGCCGTTAACTAAGTTACCCCTTAAACCACATTTGTGAGTATAACAGTTAGTTGTCTTCGCCCAGTGCCGTCTTTCGAGACAATTCGATTTCGATCCTCTTCATGCAGCATCGCTGTCTTTGCCTGATAACATCCTCAAAGACCAAATTAATCCCTCATCATCGACATGTGCTAGCAACGCGGCACGCAGCAAGGGTGATCTTTGCAGTGAACCAGAAACGCCCTACCATCAGATTCAGGTAAATGTATTGGAGTTGCTTGAATCATATGTGGTGCCGGGAAAAGTGAGTATAACTGTGGAGTGTTACTAATATTTACTTCTGCGTTCAGCTGTTCCACCGACGCCTTGTACGCTAGTTGATGCATATCATTATCCTCTTCCAGGAATTTGCTGTTTGCATTTTTAATAATTAAACACTGAACTTTTACATCAAAAACATCTTAATCCAGAGTCGTGCTTGAATAAGCGCCTTTGTTGATTTTTTTATGATCAGATCGTCTATGAGTTTCCATGTCTCTTTTAAATTATTGATTTCTTGTTAATTCCTTTGCACGAATGGTTAATGGTCTCACGCGCTGGTTCTTTACAACTGCCATCTATTAATTACTTTATAATCATATCATTTTATGTTATGTGTTATGTTATCTGCTCTGTATAAGTGTATATATTTTATGAAGTATACTTGTATTACTTGTGGCTAGATATAAAAAATTACTGTAGTCAAATCTTCTGGTTAAATGAAGAGTTGTAGCTAGTAAAACCTTCGCGGTTATG
Organism: Agriotes lineatus; assembly: GCA_940337035.1. Classification (NCBI taxonomy): domain Eukaryota; kingdom Metazoa; phylum Arthropoda; class Insecta; order Coleoptera; family Elateridae; genus Agriotes; species Agriotes lineatus. Next base: position 2,657,608 of record OW679199.1, on the reverse strand, counting down.
CAGAATCTTGGACCGCCAAGACAAGAAGAAAGTGAACTACTGTAAATTGCGTGACGTTCTGTAAGAGCTGGAGTAGTTTTTGCTGTCGAACTGTTCGTTTTTGAGAGCAGTGTGTAATTACTTTCTCTTCGCAGAGCTGCTTGCATCATAAACAACCACCTACAAAGCCATCCCGCACACCACTTGGCTAAAGAAAGCAACAAAAGTGGAATTGTCAGTCAAGTGCTCGCTGGATGTTCCCATCGGCTACGCAAAATCGCCAATCACACGCGATGCAAAAATGCGGATACTTTCACCTGGTTGATCGACGGCTACCGCAACAATCGCGATTTATGAACACATTCAACCGCCTTTATGAAAGATTCGTAACAATACGCAATAATTAAGCAGTAAAATTGCCAGCGATTCGCTTCTCGACAAAGCGAAGAAAACAGTCAATCCAATCAATTTTACATTAATTGGGGCTGCATTGTGCGTAAATCACCAGAGGACATTTTCGTGTAAATTTTAAGTTGTACTGAAACACTCTTTTGCCATGTAGCCGTATTTAGAGCAGAGCAATGGAAACTCGTAACACATTCACTCCTTCACATGCCCAATACATTTCTGCAACGGTCACGTTTAGGAGATAAGTGCAATATCTTGAGACGACCTGAATGCTCATTTGCCGGTTCTGGCTTAATTAATACAGATTATTTGATGACCCGAACTTCTGTTTAATCGGTTGTTCACCTACTTTCTTACCTCCTTTTTTTTAATTTGGATGTGTATCTTCGAAACTAGTAGAAAAATTAAGCAAATCAACACATTACTTTAATGTGAACGGTGAAGATTACAGCTGACTCGAGGTCTCGAAGTTATGCTATAAATTTAAAATTAATATTCAAACCAGATATTATATTAATAGAAACAGGCATAGCTACATTTGTTAAAATAATTTAAATTTAGAACAGTTAGTTATGTGTTTCTTAAACAAAACTTACTAATTTTTCCGTCTGGGCCTGCCTTTCTTTCAGTTCTTGTTTTGTAATTGCTTGATGCATTCGTTTGTTCCATAATTGTCTATAATATTCCCCTACTTCGTATTCTTTCTCAAGTATCCGTTCTTCGTGTTATGTCTCCATGTTTCTTTTTTTATACCCTTGATGCTATTTCACTTTTTTTTAATCTATTTCACGGTAAGTTTTACAACTGTTTAGTTTAAACGTTGCAACAACTTTCGACCTTATTCTCTTCTGTATTCAATTGTATATTTCTCGTATTGCATACTATGAAGTTTCTAAAACGGTTATTATATTTATCTGCTCTGTCAAAGCAAAAATGATTTACATATATGTATACATATATGCACTTAGGCTACAAATTAAACTCTTTGTAGTATCTATTAACTATTTATTTTGTTAAAGCAATCTATTACAGCTACTGAAATGTAGGTTGGTTTCTTTCGTAACTACAGAGCTAAATGGACGTCGTTTATGGTGTGCACATCTAGGTCTTGGCAGCGTCTAGTGGTTTGTAAGCTCCTCCTGATAGTACAAAGTTTGACATTTGAAAGGTTCATGTGATTAGAGAATTTTGGGATTAGTTTGTTAGGTTGAACGCCTGCACTGGTAGTGGCTGCGGACCTGTCACAGTGTCTTGAATTGACAGTTTACTCCTAAGAATTCTTTACTGGTTTGTCTTATTGAATGGATGCGTAATTACTCGTATTACCTTGGCTTATTTTAGACGTTCGTTGTTAAGGTTTGGATCGGCCTCCCCTACTTAACAAAGTTAAGTGTAATATAATATGACCACTACATTCTCAAGTATGTTAGGACCATTTCGGCACTTTATGTTGTTAACTTTTATAATGATTTGGTTTTGTTTATTCGTCTTTACTTTACTTCCTGCATAATAAACGTAAAAAAGTCTTCATCGAGATTTGTCGAGTTTCGTCCTCTACCGCTTTGGCTGTAGGTCTTATAAATCCGGTGATTGCTCGGCTCTCATAATTATTTCCCGATTCGTATAGTTGAATAGTCTGGATTTGATATAAGACCAGCAAGTTGCTCACTCAAGTTGACGAATCGACTTACCATTGCATTGTGGTTATATTTTAGATATAACTCCTTGAGAGATTAGCCGTGCCACGAGATAGCGTTTGTGTCGAGTTTGTTTCGTAAGGCTGGTCATATTTTAGGACTATAGAACGATAAGCGGATAATTAAAGGAAGTAGGTACATAACTGTACTCCACCGGTATTTATTAATTCGTAACATTATTACAGGGCCTTTGTTGCTTGCCTTTTATTTCCTGTCTTTTACTTGGCGGTTTGCTGATCTTTGCTGTGGTACATTTGGAGGCATGATTCAGCCTTCTGAATTTCCTTGTCTTTATCGTCCGCCGTCGCTGCATATGGATTGATTTGATCGTGTCGCTACAGAACCAGAGCGAACTTGGAACTTCTTCAATGACCTGTATCAATGCTGGAGACATCAGATAATCGAATGAAGTTAATTTTGTAACCACCACAAATTTATGGGTAACCTTCCAATTTAGGTTTGGAAAATGATGTAATAAATAAATTGGTGGCGTCTTATAAAATTAGTATAGAGATTATTGAGGCCCCATCTCTGCCTCAGCGATTTACATTTCCATATGAAGGTGTTTCGTGTTAGTTATTTTATTTTCATTTACTATTGAGTATTGGAGCGTTCAATGATTAAAGAAGTTAGAAACGCTTCGCTTCTTCCGGTCTTCTAACAACTCTTAGCATAAAACACAAAACAATCGACAGTTTTTAAGAAAAATGATTAAAGATGCTCTTTGTTAGCGATAGAGAGCTATTATAGACTAGATGATTTTTTTCCATCCATAGACGGTGATGAGCAAGTAAAAGCACCCTAAAGGGTATTTGTTATGCTATATCTTCCCCTGAGTAGAATATTTTTACTTCCTTTACCTTACTGCGAATCTAGACCATATACCAGAGGGATGGATGATTTTTCCAGTGATACAAACAACCTACCAGAGAAAAAATTTTAATTGCAAGAAGATTGAAAATGAAGTTTGCCAAAAAGAGATAAACTAAATGTCCAACTTGACTTTGATACCAAACACACAGAAATATGGAGTGCCAACAAATATTTTTCAGGATCTGATCTCATTTTGGTTTAATTATCACCTCAACCAATGAAAAATTATGCAAAAAACTAATTATTAGAACCGTGCCTTAGCAAAGAAAATATTACTACAGTTACTGCACTTCGAAATGTATTTCAATAACCCGTAAACATTCAAAAGTACGAGTATGTATCGAGTTCAAAGACCATTAACTGGTTTGTCATATTATTAAATAAAACAAAAAGTTACAATAGTTACGTTAAAATAAAATGTATAAAACTCAAATAATCATTTCCAGCAAAGTTAGCAACAAAGAAAGTTTTAATTACTTGTTACGGGCGAAAATAAATTTACAATTCTACAACAAAGCTAAAAATGCTCCGGTCAGCTCAGTGGAGAAACAAATTTTATCTTAAAAATCTGAAAAAAATTCGTTAATTGTTAATTGTGCCCCACCTGTTGTGTTTACCTGGATGAAGTAGGGTACTCTCAACAGGAAAAATTTTCTTTCCGCTATAGGAATTTCTCCAGTTCCCAGATATCACTTACCTGACTTTAAAAATTCGCGTAATTGCATTCGCCTTACCAAATAAATTACAACAAATTCGAGAACGGATTTATTCAAAGTATCACACAAGTATTTTTACCTGCAATGTGAGATACCACAGGAAATAAGTAATGCGCTCGTCACAATTCCCTTAAGGCACTATCAGCAGGGGTGTGCTCACAATTTTGATCCGCTTAAGGCGGTTACCTTCGTAAATATCACATAAGATATTCGGGGCGGAAGAATTCACAACATGCAATACTTAATTAACGGACACCTGTTTGGTTGGCGGCGTGAATGCAAAGTCTGAAAGTCACCACTGAAGCCGAAGCAAAAGATATCGTCAATATAACAGTTGCATCGGCTTGAGTAACGGGAAGCCGAACTGCAGTAGACTTGCGTAATTCGAAAAATCGTATAAGGATTCAATAACGTAATGGATAACAATAGAGGGAATAAAATCGATTGTAATTACTGGCATCAACGAACAATAACACTTAATACTGTATCACATAATTAATTATCACAAGTCATGCAGGGGCAGTGTGTATGGGTACCAACATATAAACGCAGCCCTCGCTGAGTGAACATCTACCAATATTCCTAACTGGTTTAATTTAAATTGTTAAGTAGCCAAAGCAATTAGTTTTGAAACAGCCCGATTACTGAATGAATGATAAACGTTACAGCGTTACGGCAAATAACCCCACATTCAAATATCTGTATAGTAGTTTGTATTACATGTGATATGCTAAGATCATTTTTCCCATCCAACAAACTTAATATGGGCGATATTTAGGGGGGAACAATCGTAAAGCGATGCGACCACCCACTTAGGTAATATCGACATACAAGGCGATGTTATTTACTTCAAAATAAACCATTCAGCTCTAAGCGGGCTTCAAATCAGCACACACATAAAAATACCCAATTATTCTCCTTAGCATAGAATTTCGGCTTAGACCACGTAGTATTTGTATATGAACACCCAGCATTTTCTGGCTTAATGTGCCTTGCACCTTGTGAACTCAGTGCGACTTTCACTCTGATGATGCAAGTTGCAAGGTCTTGCGAAACGTTAGTGAATATGGATGCACAAACAGCAAAACGGCCAAATCTGCCTAAGTATCCTCGTTCTCAAGATACTCAAACAACACGAGCCACCAAAGAGCATGGCCATCGTACGGGTTTTTGCTCGACTTCACAAGGTGCAAGGCACATTAAGCCAGAAAATGCTGGGTGTTCATATACAAATACTACGCGGTCTAAGCCGAAATTCTATGCTAAGGAGAATAATTCGAGTAACCGCGAAAGCCTCAAACAATACATAATACACAATTAGTTAAAACGGTGAAGCCATAAAAGTGAAATCAATCGCAAATAAGTTTATAAAAATAAATACAAGGCCATTAGATTTAAATCACCAAACTGGAAGTATTTTGCAGCACGGAAACAAATACAGCACGAGGTAGAGGGCTCTAGCGACGCTTTGTCCAGTCCTTTTGCCTGCACGTACCTTCACAAGGAAATCAAGGCGAGGTAGGCCTCGTACTCGATAGTTTACGTTCCAACAAAGGAGTTGCGGGCAAGACTGCTACTGAGGACACATTCCCAGCAAATAGATCGGCCCGTAGGTTGAAGGCTATAAATACACCCCAAATTAGCAAATAAACCACCAAAGAATAAAATGCCCTACCAGAAATTTTGCCAGTTCGTCCACAAAAACATGTGCTTGCTCAAACAATTCATTTAGCCAGTTTTCGGGTCAAAATATGCTTCGATTGATTGTTCTGTATTACTATGACAGCACCAGCCATTCACAACGCTCAAAACCATGTCCCAGGAAATTCTAAAACGACGATGGCACCGGATACACATAGAAAACCAAGACCATGAAACGTCTTCCCCAAAAAAATGTGCAGACCGGAAATGATCCAAAACTATATCGCCATAGCGACGAATTACTGCATTTGGAGGGTAGATTGCAGCTGGAGGCAACTGTACTAAAGCAGAAAACTGCATTCGACAAAATATAAGTTTGCAAAGCCAGTTGCCGATTCGACACGGCGCTTCTATTGCCAATAATGGAATCGACAAATAAATTGATCTCATAAATACTCAGACTATAAGTGTCTTTCTAAATTAATGTCGGTGGCTTCAAGAGACAAGCCCCAGATGACAATATGTAATTAATGATGACGAAAATCAAAGGAAGCAATATAGGAATGTACTACACAGGTGTGCAGCCAATGTAACAAGAACAAAAACTGACACTGTTGTATACAGAGAGACACTGTGAACCACAAAAATGAAAAGAACTCATTGAAAACACCATCTCAGGCAGAGTTTCGAATGTAAGTATTACATAATTCGTGATGTAGATAGGTTATACAAATGCGAAAGTAGAATAACTACAAAACCAGAAGGACAAATAGAAGACTAAAAAATCTGGTGTGATACACGCACACAACTTTCTTTTACAGTGATCTTATAATTAGCAAAAATTTGATTTTAAAGTTTTAAGCTTTTGTCAAAAATTTTCAAAAATTACAAATTCTGCAAAAACGGTACAAAATAGAGCGTTAGTTGAAGAGAAAATTTTTTTCTAGAATTATAAGCTGAATTCAAAAATGTAATAATATACCGGGTGTTCTATTTAAAATAGGAGTTAATAAAAAAATAGAAAAAAAAAACAAAAGAAACCCATTTTAGAAGTATTCAACTGGACAATCACTTAACTCATATAAATACACATTCAAAATGGAGTAAAAATGTGAAATTTGTAAAAAAATCGTTAGAGCCATTTTTGAAAAAATAGAAAAAAACTAAAAAATCACAAGAGTAAACACCTACTTCCGGTTATGCGATTTTCTTCAAAAGCTTGCTGTCGCATGTACATAGTACACAAAACTTATATATGAAGTTTCAACGCCATACCTCTTTTAGTTTTTGAGATATTCTGTTCACATACACACACACAGACAGACAGACAGACCAATGAAAAAAAATATGTTTTTTTGGTTCAGGAGACTCTAAAACGTGAAGATCTGTTGAAAACTCAATTTCGAATTTTTGGGGTGAATCCAATACTTCCTTTATTGTAAAAGGAAGTAAAAATAAGTAGAGGTTAAACGCAGATAACGTCGAAACCACATTTCAGCAATTAACAATGGAGTAGAGCATTTAACTCGTGATTTTTTCGTACATGCAATTCGTAATTGCCAAGTGATTTCACTTTGAACATTCATACAATTCTAGAGTGAAAGGCAAGCAGCTTTATTAACGGAAATATAAATCTGAAAATCACTATGCATTTTTCTTTTAGTAGACTAAACATAAAATAAGTACTTTCTTAACCACATTGTCATAAATATTTTAAAGCGATGCAAGTGTCATATCTTAACTGCTGCATAAAATAATGCGTAACCACAGTAATCTTTTTTTTATAGTTATCGACATCGACTTTCATGAACATGTCATAAAAGTTGATAATATGGACTTGTGCCATGTCAGTGTTGGCTAACAGGTAGAGCCAAATTGTCAACGTTAATTATAAATGATTAAGTAACGTAAATACAGTTTTTTACTGATTAATCTAGCATTGAGCCTGTGAATATTCCCATTCATTGCAAATGGACAGTTTCCGCAAGAATGCATTCACATAATAGAAGTAGTACCGAGTTTGACTTTCAGAGACTAATAATGTAAATGGCATAGGAAGAAACGGCGAATATAGTTTATAATTTATCTGCAATCAAGATGGGCAATGTCCTTCATTATTATTATACATATTTTGTAATACATAGACCCAATGAGCAACACAACCGTTCTGAGTTTTCGGGTAGTATCGCGCTTGTAGAAGAATGTTTGTTGGCATATTTCTTTTCTTACTATGGACTTCGTCGTTGCAAAGAATCTGGGAACATTAATGGCGAAACGTCAAAACTAATCTTAGGCAAATAGATCCAGCAGCATGCAAATTCAACTGATTGGCTGCAACCCAACAAGCAGTACTGGCAAAGCGAAGAATACTAGCGATTGAGCTTGAATTTAAAACAGTTTAGAAAGAACTATTGGAAAGAGATTTAGCGATGCATTAAAAAAGGTGTGTCAAGTACTTGCAAATATAAATTGCCTGTTATATAACATTTCAAATGTCGGGCGAGGTTCATATAAAATAGCAATCTTATGTATATGCAATTTTGGTACCGAGTAGGAAAAAGTAGTGGTATTTAGTGACTTGTAATAATTGCCAACAACATAGTAAGATGTTTTCTTGGCCATTTTGTCAATATAATTGTCAACTTTCTAAGTAGGTTGCAGCTATGGCTTATTTTTATTGTAAATCCTTACCTTAGTAATAAATTACCTGATGCAATCAAATATATAAATAACCAGCCTCTTCCAAAAAATGTCACAGTGCCATAATTAGAACCGTGATCAAGACTTCCCCGTAATAAACGCAACGGAAATATTTCTAAAGTCTGCAGAAAAAAAATAAGATCATAACCACACTTTGTAACAAATGTCATATTTTCTGGTGACTTAAAAATTCCAAAAGCGCCCTTGATAAACTTTCTTTTTGTTCATGCGATATATAGCCATCTTGTGTTTGCATGCTTTTTCATTGTTAATTGGTCTTAATAATTGTAACCTAGCATAACAAAATAGTGTGTAAGTACGACCCTCAACGCACAATTTTGTATTCAGCGATCGATGCTTAAAACAGTCGCCGGCGCCTCAGGTCTTACGTCTGTGAGCGATTTGAAGTTGAATCGAAGCGGCTGAAGCCACGCAGTAAATATAATTTGCTACCTAAAGTGTTTGTTTGTGTTTTGCCGTTAAGAGTTTGCTTCAAGCTATGTTGTGAAGATTGCGCAAACATAAGTGAATGTTCTTCATAAGCAAATTAATACGCTGGGTTTTTGTGCATCAAATCCCGACGGTGGCTTTCAATGCAAATTTAATGTTCGCCTCTTAAAGAGAGTTACTTCGGTGTCTTTTCAACGTTGTTTAAATGTAACTATATTTCAGATATAGTGACTTCATTATTACTTGAGTTGTAAAAGCAAGTAGAAACATTCTATTGCACGTAGATGATACATTTTTAGTTAACAAATGGTTATTAATTTTAGGGTTTAATCCTATTTTCGTTATATGTGTGTGTTTTTAAGTTTAATATATGGTTTATTTGTTTGATCCAATTGGCTATCTTCGTGCATGTTATTTGAAGTTAGTTTCAGCTGGGTTCATTACATAATCTTGAATTTATTAAAAATTACAAGGGGGCGCCAATGAGTCCTTAATACAACAAATATGCCCGGATAGAAACGAGAACTCTTAAACTCAAAGCTTAGCTAAAATCATAATAAACTAAAAACATACAAAAATGGCCAGCCCATAAAGAGGTTTTCAGTAATTAAAACACACATATCGACAATAAAATATATAATGGTCAAACATCTCATGACCAATTAATACAACTAGATTTAACAACTTCAAAATGTTCATAAAGCAGGGTGCACCCAAAAGTGTAACTATTACACATATTTAATATCAAAGATTTACCTGCATAAACCATCATGCGAAATCGTAAACACATACACCGTATATGTGTATAGTTACAAACGCAATTAAATGAAAGGGAGGAACTAAACTGTTCAAAGTTCGATAATGAGTATCATCGTCAGAATAAATAAAGCTTCGGTGAGATTCGAAGAAAGCCAATCGAAGGCAATGGCATACAGTTCGATGAAAGCCAACTAAAGCTCAAAAAGGATTAGAAAAATCCCCCTCAAGAAATTGTACCACTTTTCATAAATTATAACAATATAGCTACGTGCAGTATCAATAGCTCTCCTTCCACAAAGCCTTTCTGTTTTTTTTTGGCATCGATTTGCAATAAAACTCCCTCAGTAAATCGGTGCAAGAATGACAAGGATCGTTCTCGGTTAGGAAGGTGGAGGTTTCGTAGTCTCAACCGCATGTGAAAGTCTAACTTTTAGAGTCAAGAGAATGATGTCCACACGAGGAGCTTCTAGTTTAGAATTCCAAACCTGCATAAACCGCAACATAAGAGAAAGGAAACAGATGTCAGTTAGTTAGGCAGCTCTACAGATAACGGGAACAGAACAGCTGGAAATACCCCGAAAGTTAAAACAATTGGGATAGATGATAAAAACATAGATATTTGCGCTAATAGCTATCACGGTAAAATAGTTAGAAATTCACCAGCATCCGCCAGCGACACGACACGACGCTGAAGATTCAAATAATACTCAAAGTAGCTAATGCTCGAACTACGTAGCTCTTTCTCCGTAACACACATCACATTCAATTATCGTTAGTGTTTGATGGGTGACCGTGCATGAATTTTGGCTAACATAGTGGATCACCACAAAGTTTTAACAACAAAAATATGATAGCAACTGTAATGTAGGATTCAAACTGGAAAACAGTTCGTTACTTGTCAGCTCCAGAGATTGTCAATTGTTTCAGGAAATAGATTTCTTTGCCTTAACATCAAGTTGTTACAAAAAAATGAAATTTAAGCATTTTATATTAAAAGAAATGTTTAATGTGCCGAATGTTGCATTTGTGCATTGATCAACACATATCTATTAACTTTGTAATATGTTTTATCGGACTTTTTCCACTGTCTTGGGTGTTTATCAAACGACATTTCGAGATTTTCTGATCAGCTCCCGTCCTCAGGTGTGCCTGGTTAGTCCTGAAAAGGACCGATTTTTGTACGTCTTTTCACGTACACTCGTACCTACCTCGGGGTTTGAACCCGGGACCACCGATCGGTGTGATTATGTCACTCGTAAGAGGCCACCAGCGCGGTTATATATTTTAGTTATAGACTTATATATTGTTATGATACATAAACATCAGGTTTTTGAATAAAAATTAAAGAACATATAAATTTGGGAGATTAATATAATCAACTTAGAAAAGTTAAAAAAAAGATTGTTAATTTATTTGAAAATAAGTAATGGAAGTTTAATTTGAGACAATTTACAATTTTGAAAGGTAATAGCAATTGAGTATTCTATCATAGTGTTGAAATTTAATAAGGAAATATAAGTTAATTTTACATGTGACAAATATGCTTTCTATTAGAAAATAGAATGTAGTAGGTATAAATTATATTATTTAATTTTAAAGAGTGTATTAATAATTGTAACTAGTAAAAAGAGGGATTTTGTTTGGAATTATTGTAAAAATAACAAGGAAAATCGTGACCAATAGAAAAATTAGTTCACGAGCCGTATCCAAGACAACAACAAAATTTCTTGGAAATTTTTTGTAGGTAGATCAGCCTAACTTTGAGGGCTTGTATCGTTACGATTTTCTTACCGAATCTGCATTCGAGCATTAATTCATATCCGGAAATTATTTTTCGTGCATTCAACAACGTCCTAATTTGCCCTCGCGTCCCGCTCGGGCAAATTAATACGACGTTGTTGGAACGCACTCAAAAAAATTTCCGGAAAGAATTAATGCTCTTATGAGATTATATGTGAAAAATTTAGAGGTATTTTGAAAATATTCTTTCAGATTTAATAAAAAACTGGAAATTTTATCTAGATTTGTGCTTATAATTTGGAATATAAATATGAAATAGTGCAAGTATACAGTCATTGAAGAGAGTATGGAATATGGTTTAACTATATACGAGTAAGAAGAAAATAATAATATTTAAATGGAATTGGATTATTTGGTAACTACAAGGAATAATAAGTTACATTAATTACTGGATTTGGTGATTGTCCGCAGAACGTGTTGATCATTTTGACGGGAGTTGTCAGTGGAACTACTTCATTTGGACGTTTCTATTTGGTTGCTGACTACAGAGTAGGAACTGGAGAAAATAGAAGATTAGCTTGGGACCATCAGTAAGAGTGAACTTGCCAGGAAGTTGTTGGGTTGACAGTAGCCTAGGTGCAAGGAACAGGACCATTACTGCAAGCTGCCAGGGTTTTGACAGTTTGGAGTTTGTTTGGCAGTTGGCAGAGCATCGTGGCTGGTCTGTCGAGGATCCTAGCTGTGAACGCCAGGAACAGTGGTGTTTTGAGGTGACTAGCAGTGAAAGTACGAGGAGTTAAGGTTGGTCTTAATTAGTCCTATAGAAGCATATTGAATAAAAGACTATTAAACGAGTGAATTAAATATAATACAGTACTTACTTTAGTGAATTGAGTCAATGATATGTGAGTAGAAAGAATATTTGTCATTTTTGGTTTGATTATTGTTGGATCATTGTTTGAAGTCAAGCTGACAGTTAGTGACAGTCAATAATCAAAAGTCATTATAAAAATAAAAATTTCAAATAACAGACAACTACATTAGCGAACCCACCCTTGAAGAGTCTCAATGCAAAACATTTATTTAAAAGAATAGAATTTAAAATTCAAATTAAATCAATCAATTTGAAGGAAAATAGTAGAGCTAATAATACGTAATTACATAATTACATAAAAGGCGTCCCAACGTATTAGCCACCACCATATATTAAAATGGTTGCCCAACAGTGGGGCTTATTGTAATTATGATTGTTAGTTAGTCTCAGTGCCGGTTTTACATGGGTGCTATTGGGTGCTGTAGAACCGGGCGGTAAATTTTTCTTGGGCGGCATGCAGAGCGCGCTAGTGTAATAACTCTAGCGGTCACATACGATATTAGCGCTCACATACGATAGTTCTTTTACATACTCAGACTCGCACTTAATAAAGTCGGCACGACGACGAAGTAAGCATATTATCATGTCCGGCTCTTTTCCCGACGTCTGGTAGACCTAAGCAGGCCGCATAATAGTATATTACTAGCTGTAGCCCACGGCGTCTGCCGCATTTAAAATTTAGGACGAATTTAATAACTGGTAGAAGACGAAGCACCACAAAACCAAACACGAGACAGGTCACACACAAAAAGTACACAGTTGTCAAATACAAGTGTGATGTCAACCGAAGCATCAAAGCCTCGATTTGTAAGGGTGTGTTTAAACGGAGCCTGTGGGCGACTGTGGGTCCCATTCAGCAAGGCAGTAATAAACCCTCATTATTAAATGAAATGTACTTGTGTTCGTAGTTTTAAAAAACACAATCAATAGGCATAATAAGTAATTGTGTTGTTACATAATGTTCCTATTAAAAGCAATGGGAAGTTTGCTTAGAAAAATCCGAAAATAGTAAACAGTTGAATTAAGCTTTGTAATTTTGCCGGTTTAACACGGCATGTAGTGTTTCATTATTTAAGAGGTAAAAGTGATACTTTGTGACCGGACCGAACCGGACTGCGAGACTGGACGCCGGGCGAGGCACATAAAGTAACACAGGTTTGATGAACACGAAAACCCTCTGAGCACTTCAACAGTCTGAGAATATATACCTCGCGATCTTTAACTACTGAAAGAATTTATAAGAAACTTGAAAAAGGAATTAACTCTGTAAAGGAATATTGGGTTAACGTATTAAAAACTATTGTTAGCGTTATAAATTGGCCCAGTAGTTTCAATATCGACGAAACGAGTTTGGTCAATATGAAGCCAAAGGAATAGCTTTAACAAGCAACGAAAACTGCGTGGAACGACGGGGCACTAAAAGAAATAGGCAACCAAATACAGAAGTTATTTTAAGAGTAAGACCTAGAGAAAAAATGGGAACATTTTTCAAGTCTTGATAATCCAGATAATCTTCAGTTTGAAATTAATCCTAGATCCGAAGTGTACAAAAGATGTTTAATCTCCCAAAGATTTAGTGAAATTGTTACATGAAAATAAATTAATATATTCATGTGTGCCTTTGTATTTTTTTTTCTATAATGGTTAGGAATGCTAGTGGGGAGCGTTCATTTTCCACGCTGAAGCGGGTTAAAACCTATCTCGAAATTCAATTGCGCAAGAAAAATTAAATTCTTTAGCCATATTATCAGTAAATTTAGACATTTTAAAAACCGTACTCACTAACTAGCTTATACAAACCTTTTCAAATTTAAAAGCAAGAAAGCGACTCTTGTAAAACTGAGTGAAACTTCTCTTCTGTATTTTATTACGAATGTGATGTACTTACATGTGATCATCTTAATTTCCAAAATTCCTTTTTAATATAGTTCCTAGTATATTAGTAGTCAGACATGTCAATGTATTGCAATATTGGGCATTGGCTTTGTTGTTGTTTTGTGTTGCCTATTTATTAATTTTGACTTTTTAGTTGATTTTAAAAACCAAAGTTAGTTTGTGTTTTTTATTAGTTTTAAACGTAAAATATTTATTTTTATGTTTTATTTATATTTAAGTTTTACTCAGTTCCTAGTATATTAGTGATATTAAGATATTGTAAAAAACACAAATAGAAAGCCAATGTTTAAGAATGTTATTGTGTTTTTATTTATTTTTTCTTACCGTTTTGTTGTAAATAAAAACCAAATATTAGCTTTTTATTTTTTGGGTGTATTTTCTTATTTATTCTAGTTTTTGTTGTTTTTGATTATTTTATTTTTCACAGATGTATACTGTAAAGATATTTATAATAAATAATTTCGGATTTTGGAACTCTTCTTTTTAAACATAATATAAAAATATAATTTCAGATAGTTTAAATAACTAATTTATAAAAATATAGGTAG